>JAKNSD010000114.1:0-52500 GCA_023525715.1 Cichorium intybus
AAAGCGCGATTCCGGGGAAGAAAAACGCGATAGACCAGGAAAGCTATGAATTGGTTTCTTCTCGATAACCTGTCAATTTGATGACCGTCTTCTTCCAAGATACAAACGAGTTCGATGTCTTTAGCATGAATCTCAACTGCAAGTCAAATCAATTATATTGAAAGTTGGAATCGAACCTATAAAATGGAAATCTCGATTAGAAATTAAACCAATTCACGAACCAACTGCTTGATCGATTGCAAGTGAAATCGATTAGACTGCAAGTGAAATCGATAATCAGTAAGTATTCAGACATGCAATGGTTCCTACAATCGAGATACTTACTATAATCAACAGCTTGATCGACTTACGTTTCATTGATCCGAGAGCTTGATCAGAGATAGCTCCATCCATGTCTGAAATCGCGTTCCTAAACTCGTTCTTGAATCCCGATTTTAAAGAGAAATTGGTTTCGATCAACCAATGTTCGAAATCGCGAGTCATTCCTAGTTCAATCGATGTCTGAATCGAGAGTCGTTTGATGAATGAGAAATCGATTCAGAACGAAGACGATGACTTACCGATTAGCGCCGTGCTTGTGAAGCTTCCCGAAATGCGCAAGCTTCAAACGTCACACAATGATTATCGCGATTTTACTAACAAACTAGGGTTTCTTTTGTGAAGGTAATCAGATTCCAAATCGTTGAATATGGTGTATACGATTTCTATAGGTTATAAATAAGGAATTTGGAAGATTATCGTATCTATGAATTGCTAATTAATCGGAAGAATATCACCAGAAAGCTAATTTGAAGGAATCATGAAGAACTAGAAATGACGCATACACCCTTTATCGGATTTATTAGGTTTATAAGTTGATTTTCTCTTTAAAAAATTAAATAATTCCTCAATTAATCTAAATCATAGATCTTGAAAAATAAAGGGTCCATATTCTTTCTCATCTTCTCAACCTTTTCACCCTTCTCATTTTATCTTACCTATATATATATATATATATATATATATATATATATATATATATATATATATATATATATATATATATATATATATATATATATATATATATATATATATATATATATATATATATATATATATTCTCTAATTTTTCTATTTTGAAGCTAACTAAATTTGGAAATATATCGAAATATAAATTACAAAAGCTGAAACAGAAAAACAAACAATGAAACAGGGAAAATGGTGTACCTTGATTGATAGATAGATTCTAAGGCCTATGATTGATGAGAGATTCTAAGTTGAGTAGGAACCCGACGATTTCCTACACGATTCCGAATGTAAAAGGGCGATATATATATATATATATATATATATATATATATATATATATATATATATATATATATATATATATATATATATATATATATATATATATATATATATATATATATATATATATATATATATATATATATATATATATAGACTCAAAATCTTTTGAGAACCAACTTCACCCCGAGAACTCCAAACTCCTTTTGGATCAATCCTATATCTCCCAAACCGATATTTTTTTCAAAAAAATCGACCCCATAGGCCTCTTAGACGCTCAAAATGGTCCCGGGGCGCTGAAAATTTTTTCCGAAAAAACGACTTTATTTTTTTTGAAAAACATTTGCAAATGGGCAAAAAAAAAAAGTCTGCACATGTGCAAACTTTTTTATACGTACACTTTTTGCAAGTTTTTTTATGGATGTCTTTCTAACATATATTTAAAGCGTTCTGTAAAAAAAATTTGGAAAAAAGTGTACGTATAAAAAAGTTTGCACATGTGCAAAAAAAATTTTTTTGTCCATGTGCAAATTTTTTTTTCAAAAAAAAAGTCGTTTTCTTCGGAATTTTTTTTCGAAAATGCTTAAATATGTGCGTTTTAGGCCCCCTATATTTTTGTTTTTTCGAAAATTTTGACCATTTGGGAGTTTTCGGGTTCTCTGGCAATAGTTGGTTCTCAAAAAATCTCAACTATATATATATATATATATATATATATATATATATATATATATATATATATATATATATATATATATATACACACACACACACACACACACACACACACACACACACACACACACACACACACACACACACACACACACACACACACACACACACACACACACACACACACACACACACACTAGCGATGTACCCACGCATTGCGGCGGCAGCTAATAGTTTCATTTCGACAAATAGTTTCCAATGACTATTAGTTGTCTTTCGGCGGATTGTTTTAGGATAAAATACTTTGCAAATTTATTTCGACGAAATATTTTGTTTCGGCATCTAGTTATCGTGCGACCTTTGGTTTCCCTAGACGGTAGTTTATTTTTGATAATATTTTGTTTCGACATCTAGGTTTTATGCGAATATTAGTTTCCTTTGGTAGCTTAATGGTTTTTCCTCGGGCGATGTTGTCGGCAAAGATTAGTTTCGTATCGGCAGTTAGTTTGTTTTTAGTAGGGATCGAATAATATATCTTTTGTGGATACTTTTATTTAGATGGATGTTGTATTTGTTTAAGGTTCTTGGGCGAATTTCCTAGAAGTTATTTCCCCCAAATGAGCTCAAAAATCGACTTTATAACTTTTGAGTCGGCGACAATAGCGTCGCTATTAACTAAAGATAACATCGCTATCTAGTCAGCTTGACAAATCTTTTGCCAGCTTGACACTTTCCCACTCAGCTTGAACCACAATAGCAACCTACTTTTAGATAGCGTCGCTATTACCCATAGATAGTGTCGCTATCTGTGTTGGAGCTGAGTTTCAGCTCACATTTCCTGTTAAAAACACTTCCAAAAGGATTTCCAACCACACATCAACTTAGTTTTCAACCTTTATTTCTATCTAACCACATTCTAACTAACTCACACATTTAACAAATGACTAAAATACCCTTTAAGTCATTTAATCACACAACTAATGTTAATCACACAAAGATTAATACATAAACACTTACCAAAAAGGAACACGGTGTTACAAATCCCCCCCCCCCCCTTCAAAAGATTCCGTCCTCGGAATGTAACATCCCAAAATTTTAGGGTAAAATTAAAAAAAAAATTAAACGGACACTTCAATATAAGAAAAGCCACTTAATTAATTTTGACAAAATTCCATAACTTATAAGTTTAATGAAAACATCCCAGGATTAACAAAAGTTAATGAAATCACAACATAGCGGAACTTCCATTCAAAAACAGTCCTCCAATGAAGCAGCACAGTGTATACACGTCACGCCTTGCCATCCATGGTACCTGATGTACCTGAAACAGTAGTTTATATAGGGAAAGGGTAAGCACGGAGCTTAGTGAGTTCCTCAAAATACCATAGGATCCATCACATAACATACAACACACAATAACCATTCATATGTCTGTGAGACTCACGGGCTATCCCTGTTCCGCCTGAAGACTCACGGGCAGTTCCCGTTCTGTCTTATCGCTCGCAGGCTTTTCCCGTTCCGTCTAATGACTCGCAGGCTATTCCCGTTCCGCCTATTGGCTCGCGGGCTATCCCGTTCCGTCCACAAACAATCATTATCATAGCAATAATTCATACAATTACCATAACAGGTAAGATCACCTTAGTCTAACATATCTTCCTTCCTACACATGCAATATCACCTATAGTATAGTGAGAAGACTCACCTGATTATAGTTGACTATATCGTTTATCTTTCTCGGCTTTGTGTTTCCTTCAACTTTAACTGTTAACATAATAAGAAATCTATCATTTCTTAATCCTTAACTATATTATAGTCGCATCATTAAACCCTTCAATAATTCCAATATGATACTCCATGATTTATCAAGTAAAGAATGGCCAGGTAGAAGATTAGATGGGGTGGCAGGATCCTTTCAGCATTTTAGCCTTTCGGAAAATCCAACAACCAGATCCCAAGTAATCGGCCTAGTCACCGTCCTCGTAAGTAAATCAATCGGTATTATTTTCGGAAATTACGAATTGTTATAATAACGACATTTTAAGGTTTTTGTTTACTATTGTTAGAAATTAGTATAATATAACATATGTTATACTTATTAAATATTCTACTTCTTAACAAAAACTATTTTACAATACCTAATTAAGCTATAGAAAGGTTTGCAGTTACCTTATGACCAGTCGTCGAGATCTATAACTCCTTCGTTACGCTTTTAAGCTTCCTTCCGCTCACTTGCTTACACTCTAGTGCTTAGAAACCTCTATATATTGGATTGAGATTTAGTTGTGTGGTTTATGAGATGTTTTGAGGGGTATTTATACTTGAATTCTTGAATAAAAAATGACATGACACTTTTGACAAAAGATTTTAATAATATAACTTTGTTGAAATTAATACCTTCTAGAATCAGTCTGTTCAAGACTGGTTTATCCGACTTTAAACCCATGAAATTCACGTTTTTATTTGATATTCCAGAAATGTATCTCAATACCTTTCCAGGGATGTATTTTACGTATTTATACGATTTTTCTATGATATATTATGAACTTTTGAAAACAGACTATCTAATCTGTCAATTCCGAACTAATCAGTAAAGATTGCATTTTTTACCATAGATAATGTCATTTTCAAGCTTACTATTATTTTTGGTAATTGTACTAGACTCAATTTGTAAACTTTGTGCACTGGTTT
The DNA here is from genome assembly GCA_023525715.1 of Cichorium intybus. NCBI lineage: Eukaryota > Viridiplantae > Streptophyta > Magnoliopsida > Asterales > Asteraceae > Cichorium > Cichorium intybus. Next base: position 4,660 of record JAKNSD010000114.1, read on the forward strand.
GAGGTCCAAACGATTTTTCTAGAATTAATTATGATTTTTCTAAAAACGACACAAAATGCTGATTTTCATATGAAATTGTAACTAAAGTTTTTCTTAGCTTTATAACTACCAATGATCATATAATTCCTAACACTCTTATTTTAAGTATATGTTATAATCAGGATACGGGTCTTACAAGTCTCCCCCACTTATTTGGATTTCGTCCCGAAATCCGCATTCTCGAACGCCTCTATGTATTTCCCATCGAGTCCTTGTGTCCTTCAAAAATCCTCCTCGTCTTATTGCCGAAACTTTACAAGATTTAATTATCTTTCCCTTTCAACATTCACATACCTCTGTAATAATGCTTAAGGTCCTATTATTATCATTCACTCCATACTTCTTTTCTTCTAATTACTCTAGATGTACAAAAAACTCTAACTGTTTCTCACAGTCCCACATATCGACTTGACCGGCTACTATCTATAGTACATATTTAGTACTTTCTAATCTACCTATATACATAGTTAACCTAGTTAACTTGCAATACCTAATTTTAACACTATTTCGTATTTATATGAATTCGTCATATTTCAACACACATTTGCCTCAATTCAACATTTCTTTTAAATACTTTTTGGCTAAATAAGTCTATTTTTGTAGAATCTCCAAATTTTTGTGTTTTACCGAAATATAAAATTTACATCATCTTTTGTAAGTTTTTTTTTTTTTTTGGAGTACTACACACTCTTTAAACTATTTCCATTATATGGAGACATAAAATTTTGATTTATTTCAAAAGTCTCTTTATTATCTCGTTCTCACCAGAGTCAAGCATGGAATTTTGAAAAAATGTCACTTAGGGTAGTGAAAAGTCGCATCTACTGTAGTTAGTTTGAATTTCGGTAATTAAAACGTGAGGTGTCCTTTCAGTTCCGTGTGTTCTTTCGGTTCCAGCTGCAAGATACTATATATACAGGTATGTAGTATCATTCATTTTTAGTCTCATCCTCTCTTATCACTAGTTTGTTCGTAAACGAACTCATATTTAAAGTCGAGTCATGGAAAACAGATCTTCAATGGGCGATCTGTCGAACCCTGGACCTGGTTTTCCGCAAGGAGAGGGTACTTCAAACCAAGCATTCTTAATAGAGTTTGGTGACTCTAACATTCTAGACATATATCATCCATACTTCGATTACCTTTCTAATGTTTTGTTTGATTTTGAATTATGGTACAGTCTTCCAGATATACTACCAATAGAGCATCTCCACGATGAGCCGGAAATTTTTCCCGAGTTGAACATTAACTCAGATGATCCGGTGCATGCATCTGACTTTGCACTTGATCAGACTCCATGCCTTCTACCAGGTTAAATTCTTTTGAATGATCCATTTATAAGTATTCTATTTTGTTTTATCATTTGACATGTGTTATTTGTAGACCTATTTGTGGATGGTCTAACTGAGTACAATCCATTCATGGACGTGCACCTAACAAGCAGTGAGTTTGTCCCCATGAATCAAGAATTCATGGCTGGTATTCAGGATGAGAATCAATTACAGAGGACTCATAACATAAATATTGAAGTGAATCCCGAGTTTGGGGTTGGTTTTCAATATCAAGATCATCTTCGGTTGATTCAAAGGAATCTAGAAGGATTTCAGAATCCTGAGATTTTAGTTGAAAACCAACAATTATTACCGATAGAGGCCACTAATTTTGATGAATCAATGTCCATCTTTGGGTCAAAAAATCAGGATCATGTTCAAATGATCCAGAATGATAACAATACAATTGGATTTGAACCTTCTAGTTCAGAAAACATAGCAGGTGGCAGTGGAAGAGGTTTCAGACATTTATTAAGTAGGGAAATAATAGCTGAACACTTTAACGAACCAATTGAGAAAGCTGCAAAGGAACTCAACATTGGAACGACACAATTAAAAAAACGCTGTAGAGAATTAGGTATCAATCATTGGCCCCAACGACAACTTACGAGTTTGCAAACCCTTATTGATCGTGTTGAGGTAAAGAACTACATTTTTTTAATTCCTTTATATCATAAGGTTGAAATTACTAAAGTTATTTGTGCCACAGGAATTTGGTAATGAATTTATTGAGGCAACAGAATTATCGGGAGATTTAATACCCAACCTAAAAAAAAGAAAAAGAAGCGATAATTGAAGGGTCACAATTGGGTCTAATAGACGGCACAAAGAAGCTAATACAAGCTGCTCATAAGGTTGTATTTAGGAAAAGAAAAATTCAGGAAAAGGGGGAAACTTCATCAAGAACTCATACACAGCAGCAATCTCCGCCATCTAATTCTGGTATGAGTAGTACTAACCCTGGTTTACTCGAGTCTTCAAGTGAGGAGAATTTTTGAGGCTTTGTAGGTGACCTAGCCTGGTTTCCTCCTTCTTATAGCTACCCCCAACTGGTTCTGAATTAGAGCCCTTGCTCATAACTGCCCTACTTACACACGCCCCAAATGAGTCAATATTTAGCCCCTAATCATGTGGTTACAGGTTCCAACCCTATCGAGACCCCATACCTTGGAGCTCCTCCTCCAATAACTAAAAGCATACCACTTCCAAATCCTCGAGAAGGTACAAGTCAACCTAATGATGACAAAGATTAGAGTATAGAAGATCTTTTCTCGCTTCTTTCTGATTCTCCGGTTTAGGTTAGTAGTTCTGTAAACTTTTCTTAATGTATTAATATAAAGTTGTAGTAATGAATTAAATATATTGATGTGTTACTATAATTTTAATAATTTCATCGATTCAATATAATATTCATGTTGTTCCCTTAATTTCGTATTCCTCCCCCACTTGGACTAAAGTCCAAGTCTGTTTATTCGATTTATAATTTGTTTTTTACGAGCGCTTACTCTCGAACAAAAACCAAGCCCACTCTGCTCAGCCAACAACTTGCATCAGGGGCAAACACCATCTCAACAAACATGTTTCGATAATGTAAAGACGTTTACATCAACCACCATATGTTACTCATCCGCTTGTGTAATACCATAATTTTAATTTATGGTAAAGTTATTTTAATTTTTGATATAAACGAGATTATATGAGTTATAATACGAGTTAGAGTGTATAGAAACCCATTTTGGAGAAATAGGATGTTAAAAAGAGATAAAAGAAACAAAGGAAAATGAAAATCAACAAAACCCGGGTCGGGTCACAAAACCCGGGTCGTGTTCAGCAGTAACCCGGGTCGGGTCACAAAACCCGGACCGTGCTGTGCTGGGTCTGAGGCGGTGATTTGCGGATCAAAACCCGGTGCGGGTTTGACAGCCCGGGTCGGGTTCGGTGCGGGTATAAATACGTTTTTACCCTCATTTAACCCATTTCACGAACTACAAACTACAAAAAAACAATTTTCAGACCTAGGGGCATAAAAATTGATCACTTTGGTTGAGGGTTTTGCTTGAGGAAGGTTGGGGAAGTTGGATTTAACATCCAAAACGTGTTATTGAGTCCTTGAATTCGAGGTTAGTGATTTGTGGTTTTAGGGTTCTAAACCCTATGCTCTTGAATCTGAGTTTTTGCTTTAAATTAGCTTATGAGTTATTAGTAGGTAGTTAATATGTGTTGTATTGAGCTTCTATTACGATTATTGCGAAGTTTTAACGGTTGATTTGGTAAAAACCGCAAATCTTGGAAGTTTTGAAGTCATAATATGTGATGTTCATAGTTGTGATCCTTATTAGTTATTGATTCTTGATCTAATGAGTTAGATGTGGTTAAATTGTTTTGGGAATGCTGAAGTATGATATGTGATGTTGTTTGAGTAGATACACAGAGGAGGGAAAGAGATACACGAGGCACGGGTGGACCACTGACTGAACAGACATCAGGTGAGTAGTTAATTGTTAAATGAATCATGCTTGTTGAGATGTTTAATACATAAGAATTATGCTATGTATTGATTGGTTAAGTATAACCAAATTTGAATATATGGAATAAAGAGCTATAATGTGTGTATTACACTTGGGACTGAGATAGTCCGTTGAGCTTAATTAAAACGAGAATTCATTTAGACTATGGTGATATGACCAAGTCTAGCGAACAGGAGTCCGATACGCGTAAATAGAGGGTCTCACATACTAAGCCGATATCAAGTGAGTACTCTCTAATACATGAGTGGAGTTACACTTGCTTGATGCAAAGTACATATAAATATATGTTTATATATTCCTATGTGTTATGTTGATCTTATGAGACTAAGTGATAGCGTGATATTGATGAGTTAAATATAAACAATGACTTATAGAAAAGAATAGATATTAGCATGACTGAGGTAACGTGTTTCTTGCATTGATTATTATAACAAATGAGAAATGTTGTATGTGGTTATTGTTGAACCTTTGACTGAGTAAACTGTTATGAGAATGTAACAGTAGGCGAGTCAAAAATGCATATTGGTTGTATAATTAGAATAAATATTGATATGATCGTGTCATATAGTTTTGTGTGGAAAAATGTCGTTATGAGGTAATTGAGATTAATAGATTGTTAAAATGAGTATATGTGAGAAATATATCGAGTTTATGAGTATTACTACTTGTGGTACTATGATTGAGTTGATGTTGCTAACAATTAGCTAGTGTTTGTAAAGCTAATATGTTGCAGGTTTCGAGTTAAGAGAAGAAGGGTCTTGCTAATGAGAATAGCAAGAGAGGAAGATGAGGATGTTTTGAGAAAGATTGTCAAAAACAATTGAGATTACTCACTAAGCTTTAATAGCTTACACTTGAGTTGTTTGTTGTTTTACAGGTATCTGTAGCTGTGATAGGGGAAGGCATGTGATAGAGAGAGATGGACAAGTCTAGAGCATGTCCTTTAGCTGTTTTTGATTTATTTGTAATGCCTGGTTAAAATTTGTAAGGACCTTTTGTATAATTACTTGTGATGATAACGTCTTGATCCGCGATTTGAGTACAAGTATACCCATTTAATATATAATTGTTTGAAAAAATTTTGGGTGTACTTTGTATGAGAAATCGGGTGTTACAAGTTGGTATCAGAGCATGGTTTAAGTGAACTAGGTCTTGAGTGTAAAGTCCTAGACTTAAACTGAGGAGAGAGAGAGAGCCCCTATCACATGCTCGGAAAAGATACTGCTGCAGATTTTAGCTTATGAGTTAAGTATAACTTTTATGTTATATTTGTTATTGTTGTTTTCTGTGTGTAAATACAGATATGGAGTCAGATGAAGGATGAGTTGAGAAATTGGTCAGAGCCGGTTGGACCAATAGTGGATGATGAGACGAGATTTTGGCTGATATGAGATATCAACCAACGAGAAGAAAAGAAATTCAGCTAATTATGAGATGTTAACTGAAAATGAGATGAGATTCTGTTGATGGCAAATTTCCAGATGATGATGAGATGTTAACATGAGATCCCGGTCGAGGCAAAATTTTAACTGATGATGAGAAAGAATTTGAGCATAAGTTGAGTATGAGCTAAGAGTTGAGATATGTGAGTGTAGCCGAGTACACTCAAGAGTTGAGAGCCGAAGTACACAAGTTTTAGCCAACGAGGAGATGTGATTTTGTTGCTATGAGGTATGTGAGTAACTTTACTTAACATGTTCGTTGTAAAGTATTGTGTGTATTAAATTGTAATAATACATGTAGTAGAATATGTGTAAAATATGTGAACACATAAAAGAGAAATTGAAATTACATGTGTTAGAAAAATTGTTATTACAAAGTGTAGTAACCAATATCGAGATGAGAATCTCGTATCTACTTGAGGAAATGTTTACATATTACATAATGAGTATTTTGTGATCATGTATAATTGAGATTATAAGTGGTTGCTTGGCGAATATTTAGCAACCATGGAGAAATGTGTATATTGAGTATATATATATATATATATATATATATATATATATATATATATATATATATATATATATATATATATATATATATATATATATATATATATATATATATATATATATATATATATATATATATATATATATATATATATATATATGGTGGAAAATATATAAATTTTGATGTTGTATATATATTGCTTGTCGTTTCACAGATGTGACGAGATTTCTGTATATGAGTATTTTGTGGTTGAGACCACATATTTTGTGGGACCACATGACTAGTACTTATGACCGATCAAAATGAATGGCTGAGATAGCCAAAAGAGTATGAGTTAAGAAAGACGGTGAGCGTATAGTAGATTGTACACTATAACTGATTATGATTTGACATGCTGAGAGTTAAATTATGTGGTTTGGAGTTGTCACATAATGAGACATTAGTGACAGAGTTGTCAGAGGACACTCGAGTAACCACATAAAGAGTACCTTGTGGTTATAATTGAGAGAACCTAGAGTGGTTCATGTAGGCCTAATTGACCTAGAGATTGGGTTAATTACCTGATGAATGTGATCGAGACCACATATTTGGTGGGGTCACATATTGAGTAAATGTGATTGAGACCACATATTTGGTGGGGTCACATATTGAGTAAATGTGATTGAGACTGCATATTTGGTAGGGTCACATATTGAGTAAATGTGATTGAGACTACATATTCGGTAGGGTCACATATTGAGAAAAGGTGGTTGAGACCACATATATTGCGGGGCCGCATAAAAATAAAAATAAAAATAAAAATAAAAATAAATAAATAAATAAACATGGTGGAGACCACGTAATGAGTACCTTGTGGTTAGAGTAATGAAGATTGTTGTGACTCAGACAAAAGGAGGAGTAACGGTGAGTCTATAGGGCTCGAGACCGTAACGGAGACTCGCTAGAGTCATAGAGGAGATGGATTGAAATTGGAGAATGGTACGAGGTACCATGATTTGGTCAGAGTATGGTCCGAGGTACCGTGAGATAGTGTTGAATGATGAGACCAAAGGATGGTATGGGGTACCAAGATTTGAGGCAGAGTGGTGCTATAGTGTTGTGCTTGTGTGTAGACAGGCATGTACTTTATCATGATGCAGAGTAATGAGACATGTATTATCCTTGCGTGCGGGTAGATATGAACGTAATGGTAAGCTTGTGTGGCTTGAAACCTACGGGTTGAGAAGAGGACGAATCATAGACTGAGTAACAGTATAGAGGTATTGTGAGATAATACAATGAGTAATACTGTTGAGAACTGTTGTTGTGAGTATATGTGTTTATTATGTAATCGTGATGCGAATGTGTGAGATTTCTTACATGTCGAATGAGATAAAGTTGTGTAACTATATAATGAGAAAATAATGAGTTAAAAGAGTATAAAAATAATTGTGATTGTGATTGATAGGATTCGTTCCTTAGCAATCAAATCGATTACCGTTGATAAGAGAAACGTGTGAATGTCGAGACGACAAAACTACTTATTCATATGAAACGATTGATAGTAGATTTTGTTATAATAATGTTGAGTTATTTTCTTGAGATTAATGAGTTAGTCGAGTGATGAGATATGATCTCACCGTAGTGATTGCGGTGTTAAACATTATTAATTCTTTGTGAGTTATGTGTAGAGATTTCGGTGAGTCGTATATATGTATAATTTATTTGATGTCATTACGATGAATTAGAAATTTAGATGAGAATGACAGAGAAATGATGAGGGGAGAATTCTTACTAATGATGTGTCAGGAGAAATATATGTGATTGTATTGAAAATTTTGTTTGATAATAAATTGCTGAATTCTTTATGATTATTGATTGAGTGAGAGCGTGATTTGGATTATCCACATAAGTGAGGAGGTAATAACTGAGTACATCGAGAGAAACAACATGAGTTATGTTGTTAAACTGAGATGAAATGGAGCTATTATTGGTAGAGAATTATAGTGGTACATTTGGTGAAAACATGATATATACGCTGAGGTAGAAGCAGAGATAGACGAGATTTTAGAGAATCATTGTACAGTTGAGGTGATGTAATAACTGAAAAGGGTCTTGTGTGACCAAAGTGTCGAGGGTTAAATACTAAGTCTAGAGGAGACGTGAGTGAAAATCCAGATAATTTCTGATATTTTATTATTCTGGATTTATATCCTAGTTTTAAATGAGTTATGTAACGTGATTGAGATAGTTAAATGTCGGCCTCTTTGTGTTGTATGAGTGTTTCTCCTACTTAATCGACGAGAATGTGCAAACATGAGAATTCAATAACTGATATGTTGCTATTGAATGAGTAAATTGAGAGAGAATGTGAGCCTGGAACCGGTGAGATGGTTTTCCTTATTGAGTTAGAGTAAACCATTTCAAGGACATTGGAAATAGAAGTTGAATCTCAAATAGTTATTGAGATTAATGTTATAGAAAGAGTGGAGGGTATGCTGAAAATGTGGCTCGATATGAGTCATAGATATGGGTGTATGTAAGTGATGATAGTGTTGGAGTATCACTTGAGGAGTGAGGTGAGATACATTGGTATCGATAAAGCTATAACAAAGGGAGTGCCCTGAAAGAGTGAGTGGTTGTCCACGTGGAAATGGTAACAACCAATGTGGTTATAGAGATCATCTTACGAGAATAATGGTGAGTGTTAATATTTTGCGGAAAGAGAAATTGAGTGAGAAAGTTTCTAAATGCAATGTGAATCGAGGAAGCTTGAATTCTATAACTATATTATGAGTAAACGGGATGTAATGATATATATACATGTCAGATGAGCTGACAAGAGGATAATATCACTATTGTGGGTGATGTGTGATTGCGGTGGTGAGATGATTGTATAAGCCATGCCTAGTCTAAGAGATTCCGAGGACGGAATCTTTTGAAGGGGGTAAGAACTTGTAATACCATAATTTTAATTTATGGTAAAGTTATTTTAATTTTTCATATAAACGAGATTAGATGAGTTATAATACGAGTTAGAGTGTATAGAAACCCATTTTGGAGAAATAGGATGTTAAAAAGAGATAAAAGAAACAAAGGAAAATGAAAATCAACAAAACCCGGGTCGGGTCACAAAACCCGGGTCGTGTTCAGCAGTAACCCGGGTCGGGTCACAAAACCCGGACCGTGCTGTGCTGGGTCTGAGGCGGTGATTTGCGGATCAAAACCCGGGGCGGGTTTGACAGCCCGGGTCGGGTTCGGTGCGGGTATAAATACGTTTTTACCCTCATTTAACCCATTTCACGAACTACAAACTACAAAAAAAACGATTTTCAGACCTAGGGGCATAAAAATTGATCACTTTGGTCGAGGGTTTTGCTTGAGGAAGGTTGGGGAAGTTGGATTTAACATCCGAAACGTGTTATTGAGTCCTTGAATTCGAGGTTAGTGATTTGTGGTTTTAGGGTTCTAAACCCTATGCTCTTGAATCTGAGTTTTTGCTTTAAATTAGCTTATGAGTTATTAGTAGGTAGTTAATATGTGTTGTATTGAGCTTCTATTACGATTATTGCGAAGTTTTAACGGTTGATTTGGTAAAAACCGCAAATCTTGGAAGTTTTGAAGTCATAATATGTGATGTTCATAGTTGTGATCCTTATTAGTTATTGATTCTTGATCTAATGAGTTAGATGTGGTTAAATTGTTTTGGGAATGCTGAAGTATGATATGTGATGTTGTTTGAGTAGATACACAGAGGAGGGAAAGAGATACACGAGGCACGGGTGGACCACTGACTGAACAGACATCAGGTGAGTAGTTAATTGTTAAATGAATCATGCTTGTTGAGATGTTTAATACATAAGAATTATGCTATGTATTGATTGGTTAAGTATAACCAAATTTGAATATATGGAATAAAGAGCTATAATGTGTGTATTACACTTGGGACTGAGATAGTCCGTTGAGCTTAATTAAAACGAGAATTCATTTAGACTATGGTGATATGACCAAGTCTAGCGAACAGGAGTCCGATACGCGTAAATAGAGGGTCTCACATACTAAGCCGATATCAAGTGAGTACTCTCTAATACATGAGTGGAGTTACACTTGCTTGATGCAAAGTACATATAAATATATGTTTATATATTCCTATGTGTTATGTTGATCTTATGAGACTAAGTGATAGCGTGATATTGATGAGTTAAATATAAACAATGACTTATAGAAAAGAATAGATATTAGCATGACTGAGGTAACGTGTTTCTTGCATTGATTATTATAACAAATGAGAAATGTTGTATGTGGTTATTGTTGAACCTTTGACTGAGTAAACTGTTATGAGAATGTAACAGTAGGCGAGTCAAAAATGCATATTGGTTGTATAATTAGAATAAATATTGATATGATCGTGTCATATAGTTTTGTGTGGAAAAATGTCGTTATGAGGTAATTGAGATTAATAGATTGTTAAAATGAGTATATGTGAGAAATATATCGAGTTTATGAGTATTACTACTTGTGGTACTATGATTGAGTTGATGTTGCTAACAATTAGCTAGTGTTTGTAAAGCTAATATGTTGCAGGTTTCGAGTTAAGAGAAGAAGGGTCTTGCTAATGAGAATAGCAAGAGAGGAAGATGAGGATGTTTTGAGAAAGATTGTCAAAAACAATTGAGATTACTCACTAAGCTTTAATAGCTTACACTTGAGTTGTTTGTTGTTTTACAGGTATCTGTAGCTGTGATAGGGGAAGGCATGTGATAGAGAGAGATGGACAAGTCTAGAGCATGTCCTTTAGCTGTTTTTGATTTATTTGTAATGCCTGGTTAAAATTTGTAAGGACCTTTTGTATAATTACTTGTGATGATAACGTCTTGATCCGCGATTTGAGTACAAGTATACCCATTTAATATATAATTGTTTGAAAAAATTTTGGGTGTACTTTGTATGAGAAATCGGGTGTTACAAGTTGGTATCAGAGCATGGTTTAAGTGAACTAGGTCTTGAGTGTAAAGTCCTAGACTTAAACTGAGGAGAGAGAGAGAGCCCCTATCACATGCTCGGAAAAGATACTGCTGCAGATTTTAGCTTATGAGTTAAGTATAACTTTTATGTTATATTTGTTATTGTTGTTTTCTGTGTGTAAATACAGATATGGAGTCAGATGAAGGATGAGTTGAGAAATTGGTCAGAGCCGGTTGGACCAATAGTGGATGATGAGACGAGATTTTGGCTGATATGAGATATCAACCAACGAGAAGAAAAGAAATTCAGCTAATTATGAGATGTTAACTGAAAATGAGATGAGATTCTGTTGATGGCAAATTTCCAGATGATGATGAGATGTTAACATGAGATCCCGGTCGAGGCAAAATTTTAACTGATGATGAGAAAGAATTTGAGCATAAGTTGAGTATGAGCTAAGAGTTGAGATATGTGAGTGTAGCCGAGTACACTCAAGAGTTGAGAGCCGAAGTACACAAGTTTTAGCCAACGAGGAGATGTGATTTTGTTGCTATGAGGTATGTGAGTAACTTTACTTAACATGTTCGTTGTAAAGTATTGTGTGTATTAAATTGTAATAATACATGTAGTAGAATATGTGTAAAATATGTGAACACATAAAAGAGAAATTGAAATTACATGTGTTAGAAAAATTGTTATTACAAAGTGTAGTAACCAATATCGAGATGAGAATCTCGTATCTACTTGAGGAAATGTTTACATATTACATAATGAGTATTTTGTGATCATGTATAATTGAGATTATAAGTGGTTGCTTGGCGAATATTTAGCAACCATGGAGAAATGTGTATATTGAGTATATATATATATATATATATATATATATATATATATATATATATATATATATATATATATATATATATATATATATATATATATATATATATATATATATATATATATATATATGGTGGAAAATATATAAATTTTGATGTTGTATATATATTGCTTGTCGTTTCACAGATGTGACGAGATTTCTGTATATGAGTATTTTGTGGTTGAGACCACATATTTTGTGGGACCACATGACTAGTACTTATGACCGATCAAAATGAATGGCTGAGATAGCCAAAAGAGTATGAGTTAAGAAAGACGGTGAGCGTATAGTAGATTGTACACTATAACTGATTATGATTTGACATGCTGAGAGTTAAATTATGTGGTTTGGAGTTGTCACATAATGAGACATTAGTGACAGAGTTGTCAGAGGACACTCGAGTAACCACATAAAGAGTACCTTGTGGTTATAATTGAGAGAACCTAGAGTGGTTCATGTAGGCCTAATTGACCTAGAGATTGGGTTAATTACCTGATGAATGTGATCGAGACCACATATTTGGTGGGGTCACATATTGAGTAAATGTGATTGAGACCACATATTTGGTGGGGTCACATATTGAGTAAATGTGATTGAGACTGCATATTTGGTAGGGTCACATATTGAGTAAATGTGATTGAGACTACATATTCGGTAGGGTCACATATTGAGAAAAGGTGGTTGAGACCACATATATTGCGGGGCCGCATAAAAATAAAAATAAAAATAAAAATAAAAATAAATAAATAAATAAACATGGTGGAGACCACGTAATGAGTACCTTGTGGTTAGAGTAATGAAGATTGTTGTGACTCAGACAAAAGGAGGAGTAACGGTGAGTCTATAGGGCTCGAGACCGTAACGGAGACTCGCTAGAGTCATAGAGGAGATGGATTGAAATTGGAGAATGGTACGAGGTACCATGATTTGGTCAGAGTATGGTCCGAGGTACCGTGAGATAGTGTTGAATGATGAGACCAAAGGATGGTATGGGGTACCAAGATTTGAGGCAGAGTGGTGCTATAGTGTTGTGCTTGTGTGTAGACAGGCATGTACTTTATCATGATGCAGAGTAATGAGACATGTATTATCCTTGCGTGCGGGTAGATATGAACGTAATGGTAAGCTTGTGTGGCTTGAAACCTACGGGTTGAGAAGAGGACGAATCATAGACTGAGTAACAGTATAGAGGTATTGTGAGATAATACAATGAGTAATACTGTTGAGAACTGTTGTTGTGAGTATATGTGTTTATTATGTAATCGTGATGCGAATGTGTGAGATTTCTTACATGTCGAATGAGATAAAGTTGTGTAACTATATAATGAGAAAATAATGAGTTAAAAGAGTATAAAAATAATTGTGATTGTGATTGATAGGATTCGTTCCTTAGCAATCAAATCGATTACCGTTGATAAGAGAAACGTGTGAATGTCGAGACGACAAAACTACTTATTCATATGAAACGATTGATAGTAGATTTTGTTATAATAATGTTGAGTTATTTTCTTGAGATTAATGAGTTAGTCGAGTGATGAGATATGATCTCACCGTAGTGATTGCGGTGTTAAACATTATTAATTCTTTGTGAGTTATGTGTAGAGATTTCGGTGAGTCGTATATATGTATAATTTATTTGATGTCATTACGATGAATTAGAAATTTAGATGAGAATGACAGAGAAATGATGAGGGGAGAATTCTTACTAATGATGTGTCAGGAGAAATATATGTGATTGTATTGAAAATTTTGTTTGATAATAAATTGCTGAATTCTTTATGATTATTGATTGAGTGAGAGCGTGATTTGGATTATCCACATAAGTGAGGAGGTAATAACTGAGTACATCGAGAGAAACAACATGAGTTATGTTGTTAAACTGAGATGAAATGGAGCTATTATTGGTAGAGAATTATAGTGGTACATTTGGTGAAAACATGATATATACGCTGAGGTAGAAGCAGAGATAGACGAGATTTTAGAGAATCATTGTACAGTTGAGGTGATGTAATAACTGAAAAGGGTCTTGTGTGACCAAAGTGTCGAGGGTTAAATACTAAGTCTAGAGGAGACGTGAGTGAAAATCCAGATAATTTCTGATATTTTATTATTCTGGATTTATATCCTAGTTTTAAATGAGTTATGTAACGTGATTGAGATAGTTAAATGTCGGCCTCTTTGTGTTGTATGAGTGTTTCTCCTACTTAATCGACGAGAATGTGCAAACATGAGAATTCAATAACTGATATGTTGCTATTGAATGAGTAAATTGAGAGAGAATGTGAGCCTGGAACCGGTGAGATGGTTTTCCTTATTGAGTTAGAGTAAACCATTTCAAGGACATTGGAAATAGAAGTTGAATCTCAAATAGTTATTGAGATTAATGTTATAGAAAGAGTGGAGGGTATGCTGAAAATGTGGCTCGATATGAGTCATAGATATGGGTGTATGTAAGTGATGATAGTGTTGGAGTATCACTTGAGGAGTGAGGTGAGATACATTGGTATCGATAAAGCTATAACAAAGGGAGTGCCCTGAAAGAGTGAGTGGTTGTCCACGTGGAAATGGTAACAACCAATGTGGTTATAGAGATCATCTTACGAGAATAATGGTGAGTGTTAATATTTTGCGGAAAGAGAAATTGAGTGAGAAAGTTTCTAAATGCAATGTGAATCGAGGAAGCTTGAATTCTATAACTATATTATGAGTAAACGGGATGTAATGATATATATACATGTCAGATGAGCTGACAAGAGGATAATATCACTATTGTGGGTGATGTGTGATTGCGGTGGTGAGATGATTGTATAAGCCATGCCTAGTCTAAGAGATTCCGAGGACGGAATCTTTTGAAGGGGGTAAGAACTTGTAATACCATAATTTTAATTTATGGTAAAGTTATTTTAATTTTTCATATAAACGAGATTAGATGAGTTATAATACGAGTTAGAGTGTATAGAAACCCATTTTGGAGAAATAGGATGTTAAAAAGAGATAAAAGAAACAAAGGAAAATGAAAATCAACAAAACCCGGGTCGGGTCACAAAACCCGGGTCGTGTTCAGCAGTAACCCGGGTCGGGTCACAAAACCCGGACCGTGCTGTGCTGGGTCTGAGGCGGTGATTTGCGGATCAAAACCCGGGGCGGGTTTGACAGCCCGGGTCGGGTTCGGTGCGGGTATAAATACGTTTTTACCCTCATTTAACCCATTTCACGAACTACAAACTACAAAAAAACGATTTTCAGACCTAGGGGCATAAAAATTGATCACTTTGGTCGAGGGTTTTGCTTGAGGAAGGTTGGGGAAGTTGGATTTAACATCCGAAACGTGTTATTGAGTCCTTGAATTCGAGGTTAGTGATTTGTGGTTTTAGGGTTCTAAACCCTATGCTCTTGAATCTGAGTTTTTGCTTTAAATTAGCTTATGAGTTATTAGTAGGTAGTTAATATGTGTTGTATTGAGCTTCTATTACGATTATTGCGAAGTTTTAACGGTTGATTTGGTAAAAACCGCAAATCTTGGAAGTTTTGAAGTCATAATATGTGATGTTCATAGTTGTGATCCTTATTAGTTATTGATTCTTGATCTAATGAGTTAGATGTGGTTAAATTGTTTTGGGAATGCTGAAGTATGATATGTGATGTTGTTTGAGTAGATACACAGAGGAGGGAAAGAGATACACGAGGCACGGGTGGACCACTGACTGAACAGACATCAGGTGAGTAGTTAATTGTTAAATGAATCATGCTTGTTGAGATGTTTAATACATAAGAATTATGCTATGTATTGATTGGTTAAGTATAACCAAATTTGAATATATGGAATAAAGAGCTATAATGTGTGTATTACACTTGGGACTGAGATAGTCCGTTGAGCTTAATTAAAACGAGAATTCATTTAGACTATGGTGATATGACCAAGTCTAGCGAACAGGAGTCCGATACGCGTAAATAGAGGGTCTCACATACTAAGCCGATATCAAGTGAGTACTCTCTAATACATGAGTGGAGTTACACTTGCTTGATGCAAAGTACATATAAATATATGTTTATATATTCCTATGTGTTATGTTGATCTTATGAGACTAAGTGATAGCGTGATATTGATGAGTTAAATATAAACAATGACTTATAGAAAAGAATAGATATTAGCATGACTGAGGTAACGTGTTTCTTGCATTGATTATTATAACAAATGAGAAATGTTGTATGTGGTTATTGTTGAACCTTTGACTGAGTAAACTGTTATGAGAATGTAACAGTAGGCGAGTCAAAAATGCATATTGGTTGTATAATTAGAATAAATATTGATATGATCGTGTCATATAGTTTTGTGTGGAAAAATGTCGTTATGAGGTAATTGAGATTAATAGATTGTTAAAATGAGTATATGTGAGAAATATATCGAGTTTATGAGTATTACTACTTGTGGTACTATGATTGAGTTGATGTTGCTAACAATTAGCTAGTGTTTGTAAAGCTAATATGTTGCAGGTTTCGAGTTAAGAGAAGAAGGGTCTTGCTAATGAGAATAGCAAGAGAGGAAGATGAGGATGTTTTGAGAAAGATTGTCAAAAACAATTGAGATTACTCACTAAGCTTTAATAGCTTACACTTGAGTTGTTTGTTGTTTTACAGGTATCTGTAGCTGTGATAGGGGAAGGCATGTGATAGAGAGAGATGGACAAGTCTAGAGCATGTCCTTTAGCTGTTTTTGATTTATTTGTAATGCCTGGTTAAAATTTGTAAGGACCTTTTGTATAATTACTTGTGATGATAACGTCTTGATCCGCGATTTGAGTACAAGTATACCCATTTAATATATAATTGTTTGAAAAAATTTTGGGTGTACTTTGTATGAGAAATCGGGTGTTACAAGTTGGTATCAGAGCATGGTTTAAGTGAACTAGGTCTTGAGTGTAAAGTCCTAGACTTAAACTGAGGAGAGAGAGAGAGCCCCTATCACATGCTCGGAAAAGATACTGCTGCAGATTTTAGCTTATGAGTTAAGTATAACTTTTATGTTATATTTGTTATTGTTGTTTTCTGTGTGTAAATACAGATATGGAGTCAGATGAAGGATGAGTTGAGAAATTGGTCAGAGCCGGTTGGACCAATAGTGGATGATGAGACGAGATTTTGGCTGATATGAGATATCAACCAACGAGAAGAAAAGAAATTCAGCTAATTATGAGATGTTAACTGAAAATGAGATGAGATTCTGTTGATGGCAAATTTCCAGATGATGATGAGATGTTAACATGAGATCCCGGTCGAGGCAAAATTTTAACTGATGATGAGAAAGAATTTGAGCATAAGTTGAGTATGAGCTAAGAGTTGAGATATGTGAGTGTAGCCGAGTACACTCAAGAGTTGAGAGCCGAAGTACATCTCTGAATCAGAAGCACATCTCTGAATCAGAAGCAATTGAAGGCATCCAAACTAGCAAAACCAAGCGTAGCATAAACTAGCTAATAACCAAAAGTTCTATGAGACAGTTAATAGCCAAGGTTTAATGCCTAACCTAACCAAGTTAGCTACTGTTTTCAGCAAAGGGAAACAGTCCCAACTAAGTCACAAACAAAATCCACACACAAACAAACAACCAAAACACAAACTAACATCCGAAATACCGAAAAATCAATATTTAATGTAACTGAATGATTTCATTCACTCAAACCAATATCCAACATCAAATCAGTGACCAAACACTACTAAAAACAGAACCCTAAGCTGAAGATCAATGGTTATCACACCCAAAGATTCAACTCAAAGCTTACAAATGTTTAACTAAAATGAAATAAAATCTAAAACATGAAAATACCAAATGATGGCTTCTGAAATGGAATCCTCGAGTCAAAGAGCTTCTAGGTCGATGTTTACCCCCGGTCTTTGCTAGGGTTTTCGGCTGGAAATGCCTCTATTTATAGTTGCAAATTTCCCGTGACCGCTGATCGGGTCATTTTGGTTTGAAGTAAAATGTGATTAACGTGATAAATTAAGCATTGTTTAACCAAGAATGACCCTACTTTTGATGGAATTGAGTGAATTATATGCAGGGATTGAAAAACGGGAATTTTGGGCGAAAACCATGCATCAAATGGACACCGGAAGCGGGATAAAAAGCTCAGCGTCCCAGAAGCGTCCCAGGCAGCGTCCCAGACGCTGACCTGGAACTCTGGGTCATTCTGAAGGGAAAAAGCAAGACAGGTTTGCGAGGAAGCCCGTCAGCGTCCTAGGTGGCGTCTGGGACGCTGCCCTAGGACGCCCAGCGTTTTTGGAGCGTCTCGTTCTGGGACGTTGCGCGTCGTAAAAGCTGAAGAACTGCACTCAGCGTCCCACAGGCGTCTGGGACGCTGGCCTAGGACGCTGCCGCCTAGAATGCCCTAAATTGCCTTATTTAAGCCACTCTATTTAATGGAACTTGACCCCATCGACCCAAGGCAGACTGCAGACGAATTTCCCAGGGTTTGGACAGTTTTCCAAGGTCTAAAACACTCCCAAATCATCCCCAAACAATTCCCAATCTCAAATTAAACCTCTATTGCATCAAGATCAAGCCACAATTCTTGAAGTTTTGAAGAATCCAGCCATGTTCAACATCTCCAGCACAGAGTTTGCATCAATTCAAGTCATGAGTAGCTAAATCATCCCGTGATCACAACCGGGAGTAGGTTTTGATTTCCTTTCAAGTATTGTATTTTGATTTGAACCTTTTAGATTCATGAACACAGTGTTTGGATTGTTTGCTTTTAAATCATATGACTAGATTCCATTACTTGTTCTTAAATTTTTGCTTGATTGAGTGTAAGACAATTCTATTGTGATCTTCCCCACCGTGCCAAATCATCCACAGTGGTGTGTAGGACGGAGGGTGCGGATTTTACATAGTTTGATCCCAGATTTAGTGAGTAACAGTACGGTTATGTCTATGTAATCTGAATGAACGCAAAATTAGTAAAATCTGATATAATACATTGTTAGGAATCAAAACTGAAACCGGGAGTGATCACCCTTTTCTCTGATTGAATTAAACCTTTTGCAGTATTTGTTTGTCTGAATTTGTTTGTTTTTAAATCTGTTAGAACTAGATTGTTAACCATAAGCTCCTCGTGGATTCGACCCTTACTTGCCCTAGCTATTAGTGCTTTTAAGGTTATTTTTGATTGCATCAACGACTGCGATCAAATTTTGGCGCCGTTGCCGGGGAGCTATTGCGCTTAGCAACCTAGTTCCTTTGCTGATTTAATTTTTGTTCCTTTTTACGTGTTTGTGTTCGTGTTTTGTCTTTTCAGGTTCGACGAGTTGTATGCGCACTCGTAGTTCTGCACAGTCATCTCCGTTGATTTTCAATCCAGAAATCGAAAGATCTCTCATTGGGAAACGTTCTCGTGGGAGCTGTTCAAACAATCCAGTCAAAGAGGAAGTTGTTGAAGAAACCGTTGAACCGATGGCACAACGAAGGACCATGGGCGAATTTGCCCGACCTTCTCTTGACGGGGCCCGGTCATGTATTCGCCGACCGACAGTTGGAGCAACAAACTTTGAGATCAAGACGCATGTCATTCAGATGGTGCAAAATAGTGCTCAATTTGACGGGTTACCGGATAGTGATCCCAACACGCACATCACTAGCTTCTTGGATATTTGTGACATGTTCAGAATTGACGGGGTAGAAGAAGATGCAATCCGTCTTCGACTTTTTCCATTTTCCTTACGTGGCCGAGCAAAGAGATGGTTCTCCTCATTACCATCCGAGTCAATCACCACATGGGAGGATCTAGCCAACAAATTTCTAACGAAGTACTTCCCACCCGCCAAAACTAACATGTTGATCAATGACATTATGTCATTCCAAATGGAAGACGGCGAATCACTTTACGAGGCTTGGGAGAGATATCACGAGTTGCTACAAAGATGCCCCCACCATGAACTTCCACTTTGGAGACAAGTTCAAACCTTCTTCAATGGGTTGGATTTGCAAACTCAACAATCCATTCACGCGGCCGCCGGTGGCTCCATGAGAAACAAGACGCCTCAAGAATCCTACGAGCTCATAAATGAAATGGCCATGAATGGGAATCCCGCACCTTCCTCCACTCACAAAGGCAAGAATGTTCGTTTTGTAAACTCCACCCAATCCAATGATGTTATGGCCGAGATGCTTGCACAAATGAAGAAGTTAACAACCGAGGTGAACCAACTCAAGCAAAAGCCTCAAGCCCAAGCCCGGCCCGTTTGCTCACTATGTGATGGCTCATATAAAACTAAAGATTGCAAGAAAGGGAGCATGTTTGCACACACCGATGATGAAGATGAAGATGTTGAAGAAGTGTTCTACTCTTCCGGTGACCATCTTGATTTCAAAGATGATAACCGGAATGCTTATAGACCCCCACCACAAAGAAGCAATTACAACAATCAAAACAACAATGACTGGTGGAGAAACAACAATGCAAATGCAAACTGGAGGAACAACAACATGAATACAAATTCCAATTGGAGGGGCAACAATTCTAACAACCCAAATCAAAATCAAAATCGGGGTGCACCATCAACTCAAGGGAATCAAGAAAAGCCAAACGACTCGTCCATCGACAAAAAGCTTGATCAGATGATGGACTTGATGAAGGAGGGTTTCAATCAGACCGAAGTCAACTCAAAGTCCATCGCGGCATTAGAGAAACAAGTTGGGCAATTGGCGGAGCAAATGAATCGGCGACCACCGGGGAACTTTCCGGGCACTACACAAGTCAACCCGCAACATGCAAGAGCTTCAACAAGCAACTCGAATCAATCACACGTCAATGAGGTAAAAATTCTTCGTAATGGAAAAACTTTTGATAATAATGTGCATAAACCTACACCACCCGAGGATGAAGTGGTGGTGGAGGATTATGTATCTTCCGATGATGATGAATCGGAAAATGATAAAAGTGCGAAAAAGAGCAAAAGTATTAATGAAAAAGATTCATCAAAAGCCAAACTTAAAGGAAAAATGCATGAATCGGATGAGCCTAAAGTTGGGGAGGGGTCTGTGGAGGCTAATACCACCCCCTACCCAACAGCTTTAGAAAAACCTGAAAAACCTCTTTTTGGAAAAAATGGGCCTCAGTCGGATGATATGTGGGAAACTTTTAGTCAAGTAAAAATTAATCTCCCACTTATCGATGCGATTAAGCAAATTCCGGCTTATGCAAAATTTCTTAAAGATTTGTGCACACATAAAAGACGGCATCGAATCCCCCACAAAGGGCATTAGCACCGCACATGTTAGTGCCGCATTTTTGGGGTCTCTTCCACCCAAGCTCAAAGATCCCGGAGCACCCTTGATCACTTTTGAAATTGGAAATATTAAAATAAAAAGGGGGCTTCTTGATCTTGGAGCTAGTATTAATGTTCTTCCGGGAAGTTTGTATGACAAATACGAGTTTGGTCCTTTACAAACCACTGATTTTTCTGTTGCTATGGCCGATTTGTCACTCAAACTTCCTAGAGGAATTTTGATGGATGTCATTGTTAAAGTGGGAGATTTTTACTATCCCGTTGATTTTGTTGTCATGGATTCGGATACGCAATCCAAGGACAAACAACAAAATGTCATTCTTGGTCGTCCCTTTTTGGCCACCGTCAATGCCCAAATCAGTGTGCGAGACGCTGCAATTGATGTGACTTTTGGCAACCGCAAGTTGAGACTTCAAGCCTTTGGACCAAACGCTAACCCCCCAAATCATGGCGATTGTTTTATGATCGACACTATCGGAGATTGTGTTCACGAGCATACCGCAAATATGCTCACCGACATCGCCGATGATTTGGAGGATCTTTTTTGTGATAGTGACAGGGTACAAGAGATGGATGCACAAAAAGAATATTTGAATGCTGTTTATGGTCACACATCCACTTGGTCCAACCCGATTGATGCTCTCCCGACTTCCATTGATTCGAAGATGAAGCCGTCGTTGGAGCAACCACCGGTTGTCGAGTTGAAAAACTTACCGGACCATCTCAAATATGCCTTTTTGGGCCCGAATGAGACTCTCCCGGTTATCATCGCAGCAGATATGACAAAAGAGCAAGAAGAGGCATTGATGAAGGTGTTGCACACTTACAAAGCTGCAGTTGGGTGGACAATTGCAAATCTCAAAGGAATCAGTCCGGCAATTTGCATGCACCGAATCATTACCGACCCGTCCGCAAAACCATCACGCGACACTCAAAGACGGTTGAATCCAAACATGCGCGAAGTCGTCAAGAAAGAAGTTTTGAAGTGGTTAGATGTCGGAATCGTGTACCCCATCTCCGACAGCACTTGGGTCAGCCCAACCCAAACCGTCCCCAAAAAGGCCGGCATCACGATCGTAGAGATGGAAAACGTTGGAAAAATGCCTGAGCATTGGACGAAGCAACAACAAAAGCATTTTTTGGCACATGCTAGGCGGTTCATATGGGATGATCCGGATTTTTTCAAAGTGGGTCCCGACCAAATGATTAGAAGATGCGTTCCTGATCACGAGATTCCAGATTTACTTGCACATTGTCATTCTTATGCTTGTGGTGGCCACTTTAGTGCCAAAAAGACGGGTCACCGGGTTTTGGATTCAGGTTTCTTTTGGCCCACAATTTTTAAAGATGCTCATATTTTTGTAAAATCTTGCATCAAATGCCAACAAGTTGGGGGGATCTCAAAAAGAGACCAAATGCCATTAAACCCCATCTTGGTGGTCGAAATTTTTGATGTGTGGGGAATCGACTTTATGGGTCCCTTTCCCACATCTTTCGGTAATCTCTATATTTTGGTGGCTGTGGATTATGTCTCAAAGTGGATTGAAGCCGAGGCCACCAAAACCAATGATCACCATGTCGTTTGTAAGTTTGTCAAGAAAAATATTTTTGCTAGACATGGCATCCCCCGTGTGATCATTAGTGATGGGGGTTCGCATTTTAAAAATTTTAAATTTGGCAAACTTCTCAAACAATACGGTGTGAATCATAGAACTGCCACCCCATATCATCCCCAAACTAGTGGGCAAGTTGAAGTGTCTAATCGGCAAATCAAAGAAATTTTACAAAAAACCGTTAGGCCCGACCGCAAAGATTGGTCACTTCGATTAGACGATGCGCTTTGGGCTTATCGGACCGCTTTTAAAACCCCGATTGGCACAACTCCTTACCGACTTGTTTATGGGAAAGGGTGTCATTTACCGGTTGAGTTAGCACACCGAGCTTTGTGGGCCATTAAAGAAGTCAATATGGAATATGATCGTGCTGGTAAGGAACGAAAGCTACAATTGAGCGAATTGGAAGAACTCCGGGATGAAGCGTACAACAGTGCAGTCACATACAAGTCCAAGATGAAAGCATTCCACGACGCGAAACTAAAAGTCAAAAAGTTTGAAAAAGGACAAAGAGTGTGGCTTTTCAATTCTCGCTTAAAGCTCTTTCCCGGGAAATTAAAGAGCAAATGGTCGGGACCGTTTGAGATAGTCCACGTCGCACCTCATGGAGCCATTGAAATCAAAGACGAAAAAGGCGGAGAATCATTCATGGTAAACGGTCACCGTCTCAAACCGTACATTTCATCCGCCACACGAAACGAGGTACACATCGAGCGGGTTGATTTTCTAGACGAACAACCCATATACGTCACTTAGTCGTTGCTCCGAGGTAACCCGTCTGGCTGACGACGTTAAACTTAGCGCTTCTCGGGAGGCAACCCGTGTCTTTTCGTATTTTTGTCGTTTTTGTTTATTTTCGTATTTTTATTTTAGTTTTTGAATCGAGGACGATCCAATGTCTAAAGTTGGGGAGGGGGTGTTAAAACCCAAATTTTCGATTGTGTTGAGCAAAAACATTCAGTCCCCGAAAAATGTCCCGCAAAAAGCCAAAAAACGGACCAAAAAATAAGCTGAAAAACGTCCAGCGTCCCACCTAGGCGTCTTACACGCAGTCTGGAACGCCCCCAGACCTGTACGTGTTTAGCTGGAAATTTGTCGCAAGAGCAAAACGCCGTAAAATGCCCCAGCGTCCCAGAGGAACGTCTTAGACGCCTTGAGAGACGCCGACGAGCCTGACTTCGGTTTGAGCTGGAAAAATCGCACGAAAAACAAACGAGAAAAAGCCAACGTCCCACGCCAGCGTCTGGGACGCCGCCTGAGACGCTGGCTCTGTAGCTTGCGTTTTAAGCAGCGTCTTATGTGCAAAAGCTTCACTTCTCTCCTCCTTTCTTCTCCAACCCGACCCCCTGCACCATTTTTGCGATTTCAAGCTCCGAAAAAGATCAATTTCACTCGTTTTTCTTGCAAAATTCCTCCTCCAAACACTAAAACAACTCACATTTTGAAGATTACACCCAAAATTACACTCGATTTGGGGTTATTTATCGAGAAATCCGAACCTAGGGTTTCAAAATTTTCGAGTTTTTTGTGTGTTTGTTGCAATACATTGCTTTCTCCACTTACTTACACCAAGAATCCAAGGTATGTGCTTCTGAATTCCAAGTTTTGTTGGTAAATTTCGAATTTTTTGGTGGTTACTGTTCATGGCCGAAAATGGCACTTGTAGGTTGATTTAGTGCATAATATCTTGAAGTGTTGTTGGGTTTTGCTAGTATTAGGTTCCTATGCAGTTAGTTTTTACAGATCTGAAATTTTGTGTGATCGAAATTTTTTGCGCGAAACTGTCTGAAATTTGAAAAATCTGAAAAAGTGCAGCTATGGTTTTGATCTTTTGAAAGGTTGTTGGTAATGATGTTTAGAACATATGCTGTTGATCACAAAATTTTTAGACTGTTAAAAATTGCACTGAAACAACAGTTTGAAATTTATTAGTACAAGATTTGTTTTTACTGCCAGCTGTTATTTACAAATGTGGAAATTTTATCTGGTGGGAAAACATGCAATTAACACCGTTACGGATAAATTTTGGGCTGTTGTGCATATTTTTTTTTGTGTAGGAACCGTTTTGCCAACTGACTGAAACGCTTTATTATTTGTGACATCTAAATATGTTTAATGGCAAAAAGTTGTATTGTTGTGTTTGGTGATTGTGCAGATGCCGCCTAGACAAAACACGGGGAGAAATGTCAGGGGAAGAACCGCAGCTGCTCCGCCATCGGCATCCCGAGGAACGAGGAGACAACGAGAGCCGTCCCCCGAGCCGGTCCAGTGGAACGCAAGATACGCAAGATTGAGCGAGCATCCTGAGGATATTCGACCAGCGGTATATGATGCCACCCAGCCGGAGACGCGCATGCAAGTGGAGCGCACGGTCGATCGTGACTCATTTAGAGGCTTTCACGTCACAGAAGCTTTTGATGAGTACGGATGGGCGGGGGTGCTTGATTTTGAGACCCGAGCTGTACATACAGATTTGGTCAGAGAGTGGATGCGGACACTCAGGAGGCAAGAAAACGGGGGAGGAGAGAATGTACAGTTGATCGGGAGTATCCGAGGCGAGCCGATCATTATGACGGTTCCACGCATCAGGGATTATTTCAACGTGGATACGGGGGTACATTTGCTACAGGCTATGGGGGAGCCTACATCGTATGCGTGCGTCGACACCCGAAATTCGGGTAACTTTGTGGATATGGCGCGATTGGTGGATACAGTTTACACGAGGGGCGGGACAAATGCCCACCAGGATCTGGTTCCGAGGGCGAAGGCCCTAATGCGCATCATTGAATATAACGTCAATCCGAGGGCTAGTGATAAGGGCAAGGTGCGGGCACAGGATGCGATTATACTTTACGCCTTGATGACTGGGGAGGTGCAGATTTCGTTTGCATATAATGCTATATGCAACATTTGGTGGAGTTACGACATGCGATACCGTAACACCACCCCCCATGTCTGTTTGATATCCTCATACCTCGTTCGGGAGTTGGGAGCGAGGATCCGAGCATTTCCCCCGCCGCGTAGTTTTGACAATGTATTGACTACAGCTTTGAGTCAAAACAAGAGCATCAGTTTCATACGACAAAATGGGAGATGCATCATTCGTGACCTCGACAACCACACGGAGTACGAGTGCCCAGGGGTAGCAGGAGGACAGGGCCCCGCACCACCGGATGACGGGACGAGGCATTCACAGGGACACCACAGAGGAGAGGGGACGTCAGGGGCATCGAGCTGGGATCAGAGAGCAGCATGGGATGCAGAGTCACTATTGCATGAGGAGCGGTATGCCTCGCTTACCAACGACATCGCTGACCTAAACGCGATGGTGGGAAGACTGCAGCTGATCTCAGAGGATACACGCGCCATTTCTGCCGCCCACTTCCACGCGCATGAGTATTACACTCATGCCTCTTACCAGGGAAGTAGGCCGGATCCGATGGATATCGATCAGCCACAGCAGCCGTATTACCCCGCCCCACTTTATTGGCGAGCGGGCGAGCCAGCAGGATACCCACCTCCTTCGGAGTATCAGGATTACAGACCGCCCGCGAGCACGACCTATCAGGATGGCTTTGAGAGTCTAGCCGAGTCCATATTCGGAGTTGCCCCGCCATATCCGCGATATCCTCCACCTCCCCCACAGTGACATTGGTGAGATCCTCTCTTTTATTTTATTTTATTTTATTTTTAGTTTGTTTGAGTGCTTTTGTTTAATCTTTTTTGTTTATATTTTGATGTCTTTATTTTGGATGACTGTACTTAACATTAACACTGTGTTGGATGATGATGTATTTTGGATCTTGATGAAGTATCCCCGAATTTTTCTTCCTGTTTGTCCCGTTTGTGACTCGGCAAAACGAAAAATGATTGAATAAAAGGGACTGGACATGGAATAGCAGGTGATGAGATAAAAGTGACATTCCAACTAATGTATATTTCTGTGGTTGCCTGTCCGGTTCAAGTAACAAATGGACAAAAATGTTTTAACTTCAAGTTGTAAATTGGTTTTTTCTAAAAATTTATGTTTCAAAAGTCTCTAGAGATACCCTGTTTAAAGAGCCCTGATGGCCCGGTTCTTGAAATTGCCTATAAAGATTCCTACTGCATTCTATGACCGCACGACCTTAGATGTCCCTATTTTTGTAATCTATATTCCGCTGTTCGGGCTGTTGCGTACCTGGGACCTGGTGTACTCCATTTCAGGTTTCCACGTCCACCAACAGCTTGATTATGAATATATCTTCGGAACTTTGATAAGTACCTTGCTAAGTAACCGGCAACCCGTAGGTGACCCCTCTTGGAAGCCGCGCAAAAAGGCAAGACTCACTTGAAAAGTAGATTGCATATAAGTGATTATAAATTAACGATCTATATTCCGCTGTTTGGGGTTGTTGCGTACCTGGGACCTGGTGTACTCCATTTCAGGTTTTCACGTCCACCATCAACTTTAAATATGAATATTATATTCAGAGAAAATTCTGAGACATAGATCACAAATGAAGTTCTACAAAGATAAATCAAATGAAGAAATAAATATGGGCAAAGTGCTAAAAGTACATAATTTAATATGGTTGTAAGATTCCATTAAAAAAAAGCGACCAATTGAAATAAAAAGAAGAATATTAGGAATCTGGACAGAATGCAGTAACCAAAAAAGACTGACCGTACCACGTCACTGGAAAAACCGCAGGGGGAAGGTAAACTTGGTATCTTTGGAGAGACTTTTGAAAAATGAATTTTTGACTTAGCCGTTTGCAGGGTGAAGAAATTTTAAGATCACTAAATAGTGCTTTGCACTTCGATTAAACGGACATCCGGGCTGGCAATGGACACAGGCGTATACAATACTATAATGTCTACTTTTGTTTGATTGCTTGTTATTTTATGGACTGGACCTGAATTCTGATTTCGTTGAGTCTTTCTCGGGACGAGAAAGAGATAAGTTGGGGAGGTTTGATCGGGTCATTTTGGTTTGAAGTAAAATGTGATTAACGTGATAAATTAAGCATTGTTTAACCAAGAATGACCCTACTTTTGATGGAATTGAGTGAATTATATGCAGGGATTGAAAAACGGGAATTTTGGGCGAAAACCATGCATCAAACGGACACCGGAAGCGGGATAAAAAGCTCAGCGTCCCAGACGCTGACCTGGAACTCTGGGTCATTCTGAAGGGAAAAAGCAAGCCAGGTTCGCGAGGAAGCCCGTCAGCGTCCTAGGTGGCGTCTGGGACGCTGCCCTAGGACGCCCAGCGTTTTTGGAGCGTCTCGTTCTGGGACGTTGCGCGACGTAAAAGCTGAAGAACTGCACTCAGCGTCCCACAGGCGTCTGGGACGCTGGCCTAGGACGCTGGCGCCTAGAATGCCCTAAATTGCCTTATTTAAGCCACTCTATTTAATGGAACTTGACCCCATCGACCCAAGGCAGACTGCAGACGAATTTCCCAGGGTTTGGACAGTTTTCCAAGGTCTAAAACACTCCCAAATCATCCCCAAACAATTCCCAATCTCAAATTAAACCTCTTTTGCATCAAGATCAAGCCACAATTCTTGAAGTTTTGAAGAATCCAGCCATGTTCAACATCTCCAGCACAGAGTTTGCATCAATTCAAGTCATGAGTAGCTAAATCATCCCGTGATCACAACCGGGAGTAGGTTTTGATTTCCTTTCAAGTATTGTATTTTGATTTGAACCTTTTAGATTCATGAACACAGTGTTTGGATTGTTTGCTTTTAAATCATATGACTAGATTCCATTACTTGTTCTTAAATTGTTGCTTGATTGAGTGTAAGACAATTCTATTGTGATCTTCCTCACCGTGCCAAATCATCCACAGTGGTGTGTAGGACGGAGGGTGCGAATTTTACATAGTTTGATCCCAGATTTAGTCAGTAACAGTACGGTTATGTCTATGTAATCTGAATGAACGCAAAATTAGTAAAATCTGATATAATACATTGTTAGGAATCAAAACTGAAACCGGGAGTGATCACCCTTTTCTCTGATTGAATTAAACCTTTTGCAGTATTTGTTTGTCTGAATTTGTTTGTTTTTAAATCTGTTAGAACTAGATTGTTAACCATAAGCTCCTCGTGGATTCGACCCTTACTTGCCCTAGCTATTAGTGCTTTTAAGGTTATTTTTGATTGCATCAACGATTGCGATCAACCGCGCCGCGCATAAGTGAAATCCGCGGCGCGCGTACTTATCCGTTCCCCGTTTTTTCGTCATTCAAATGTGTTCCACCGCCTTACGCCTACGTCGCGCAGAAGATAAATCCGCGGCGCGCGTACGTCTTCTCTTGATTTTTCATTCTTTCCATACTTTTTCCTTTTGTACACTTTTAGTCCCTGTTTCTGTTCTTTTTCTCCAGACAAGTCCTGACACGAAAAGTGAGAATACCCATGCATATTTGATATAATTTTACCAAGAACAGGGCTCAACAACGCCTAAAATACTTGATATCACTAGGCGTTGTCATAAGGTCAACTCACACATTCTATGACTATTCAGTCCATATTGTATACAACTTAGTGGAAATCTCTAAGCAACCTATCGGCACTAGCATACAGTTCTATTACCAAATAGCATATAATAATACAACAATGTGTGATCTCTACCAGGCATTTCAGCAAACATATACCAAATGTTTTTTTTAACATCCACAATATTAAATACTTAACCCTTTTCTCATACTGGCGTCGGCTGGCGGTACACACTGTGTCTTCAGTTCACCCTTCATAAAACATCTTTCTTTCATAAAAATGTTTTAACAAAACTCTTAAGCCTCAACTTGAGTCCAGAACTCACTAAATGAGCCTGATTTTCTCAAGCTGTGCTCTGATACCAACTTGTAACATCCCAAAATTTTAGGGTAAAATTAAAAAAAAAATTAAACGGACACTTCAATATAAGAAAAGCCACTTAATTAATTTTGACAAAATTCCATAACTTATAAGTTTAATGAAAACATCCCAGGATTAACAAAAGTTAATGAAATCACAACATAGCGGAACTTCCATTCAAAAACAGTCCTCCAATGAAGCAGCACAGTGTATACACGTCACGCCTTGCCATCCATGGTACCTGATGTACCTGAAACTGTAGTTTATATAGGGAAAGGGTAAGCACGGAGCTTAGTGAGTTCCTCAAAATACCATACGATCCATCACATAACATACAACACACAATAACCATTCATATGACTGTGAGACTCACGGGCTATCCCTGTTCCGCCTGAAGACTCACGGGCAGTTCCCGTTCTGTCTTATCGCTCGCAGGCTTTTCCCGTTCAGTCTAATGACTCGCAGGCTATTTCCGTTCCGCCTATTGGCTCGCGGGCTATCCCGTTCTGTCCACAAACAATCATTATCATAGCAATAATTCATACAATTACCATAACAGGTAAGATCACCTTAGTCTAACATATCTTCCTTCCTACACATGCAATATCACCTATAGTATAGTGAGAAGCCTCACCTGATTATAGTTGACTATATCATTTATCTTTCTCGGCTTTGTATTTCCTTCAACTTTAACTGTTAACATAATAAGAGATCTATCATTTCTTAATCCTTAACTATATTATAGTCGCATCATTAAACCCTTCAATAATTCCAATATGATACTCCATGATTTATCAAGTAAAGAACGGCCAGGTAGAAGATTAGATGGGATGGCAGGATCCTTTCAGCATTTTAGCCTTTCGGAAAATCCAACAACCAGATCCCAAGTAATCGGCCTAGTCACCGTCCTCGTAAGTAAATCAATCGGTATTATTTTCGGAAATTACGAATTGTTATAATAACGACATTTTAAGGTTTTTGTTTACTATTGTTAGAAATTAGTATAATATAACATATGTTATACTTATTAAATATTCTACTTCTTAACAAAAACTATTTTACAATACCTAATTAAGCTATAGAAAGGTTTGTAGTTACCTTATGACCAGTCGTCGAGATCTATAACTCCTTCGTTACGCTTTTAAGCTTCCTTCCGCTCACTTGCTTACACTCTAGTGCTTAGAAACCTCTATATATTGGATTGAGATTTAGTTGTGTGGTTTATGAGATGTTTTGAGGGATATTTATACTTGAATTCTTGAATAAAAAATGGCATGACACTTTTGACAAAAGATTTTAATAATATAACTTTGTTGAAATTAATACCTTCTAGAATCAGTCTGTTCAAGACTGGTTTAGCCGACTTTAAACCCATGAAATTCACGTTTTTATTTGATATTCCAGAAATTTATCTCAATACCTTTCCAGGGATGTATTTTACGTATTTATACGATTTTTCTATGATTTATTATGAATTTTTGAAAACAGACTATCTAATCTGTCAATTCCGAACTAATCAGTAAAGATTGCATTTTTTACCATAGATAATATCATTTTCAAGCTTACTATTATTTTTGTTAATTGTACTAGACTCAATTTGTAAACTTTGTGCACTGGTTTGAGGTCCAAACGATTTTTCTAGAATTAATTATGATTTTTCTAAAAACGACACAAAATGCTGATTTTCATATGAAATTGTAACTAAAGTTTTTTTTATCTTTATAACTACCAATGATCATATAATTCCTAACACTCTTATTTTAAGTATATGTTATAATCAGGATACGGGTCTTACACGGAATCACGCAAAAAGTTGGGGGGTATTTCACCCTTATCTCGTCCTCGGCCTCCCACATCATATTAGAACCTCTATGATGTTGCCATATCACTTTTACCATGCTAATATTCTTGTTGCGTAGCTGCCTCACTTTCGGTCTAACACTCTCTCCGGTTGCTCAAGATATCTAAGTTTTTCAGCCACTTCTATCTCAACAAGGGGTACTTGTTTAGATTTGTCAAACAAGGTTTTTTGCAAGTGTGACACATGAAAAACATTATAAATGCCTTGCAACTCATCGGGTAACTCCAATCCATAAGCCACAACTCCCACTCTTTGCGATATTCAAAACGAACCAATGAAACGAGGACTCAGTTTCCCTTCCTAAAATGAATAAAACCTTTCCATGGGGACACTTTAAGCATTACCATCTCTCCCACTTCGAATTCCAAAGGTTTCACCCGCCTATCGGCATACTGCTTCTGACAGTTTTGGGTAACTCTTAAGTGCTCTCGAATTTCCATAATATTTTTTTTCGGTTTGGGCTATAATCTTAGGCCCAACCAACAAATTTTCCCCTACTTCGGTCCAACAACACGATGCTCCATATAATGCCTCATACGGGGTCATCTGAATGCAGGAATGATAACTGTTATTATACGTAAATTCTACCAAAGGTAGACAATCCTCCCAATTCCCACCGAAATCTATAACACAGGTTCGGAGGATATCCTCCAACGTCTGAATAGTTCTATCACTTTACCCATCGGTTTGTGGATGATATGCGGTACTCATCAAAACTTTAGAACCAATATGCTCTTGAAGACTCTGCCAAAATCAAGAAGTAAACCTACTATCTCGATCAGATACGATAGAATCTAGCACTCTATGTCGACGAACCAATTCGCCAATGTAGTTTTTGGCGAACTTTCCGATCTTGAAATTTTCACAAATCGGTAGGAACTGTGTGATTTCGTCAACCGGTCTGTAACACCGTATTCCCTTTCGGTTGACGTACACGCAGAGGTCGTCATGCGGTCAAAAATAAGAAATAACCTAACATTCACTAGTATAGTGGAGTCAGGGTCGATCCACAGGAGCTACGTGGTTAGCCTAGATGAGAGATTACCAACTGATAGTGTCACGGCTATAGTCGGAGGAACTAATTTCTATCTTTCTACCTCAAAGCTATATTCAACACCCAAGCCAAGCTTAGCTATGTCCAAATAACCTAGTTACTTTCTGAACTCAGAAGTACATCTCTGAATCAGGAGCAATTGAAGGCATTCAAACTAGCAAAACCAAGCACAGCATAAACTAGCTAATAACTAACAGTTCTATGAGACAGTTAATAGCCAAGATTTAATGCTCAATATAACTAAGTTAGCTACTGTTTTCAGCAAGGGAAAACCGTCCTAACCAAGCCACAAACAAAATCCAATCACAATCAAACAATCAAAACTCCAACAAGCATCCGAAATACCGAAAAATCAATATTTAAGGTAACCGAATGATTTCATTCACTCAAACCAATATCCAAACATCAAATCAGTAACCAAAACTACTAAAAACAGAACCTTAAGCTAGAATTCAATGGTTGTCACACCCAAAGATTCAACTCAAAGCTTACAAATGTTTAACTAAAATGAAATAAAATCTAAAACATGAAAATACCAAATTATAGCTTCTGAAATGGAATCCTCGAATCAAAGAGCTTCTAGGTCGATGTTTACACCAGGTCTTTGCTAGGGTTTTCGGCTGGAAATGCCTCTATTTATAGTTGCAAATTTCCCGTGACCGCGCCGCGCAAATGTGAAATCCGCGGCGCGCGTACTTATCCGTTCCCCGTTTTTTCGTCATTCAAATGTGTTCCACCGCCTTACATCCGCGTCACGCAGGAGATAAATCCGCGGCGCGCGTACGTCTTCTCTTGATTTTTCATTCTATCCATACTTTTTCCTTTTTGTACACTTTTAGTCCCTGTTTCTGTTCTTTTTCTCCAGACAAGTCCTGACACGAAAAGTGAGAATACCCATGCATATTTGATATAATTTGACCAAGAACAGGGCTCAACAACGCCTAAAATACTTGATATCACTAGGCGTTGTCAAACACCCCACACTTGTGCCTTGCTTGTCCCCAAGCAAGAGAGTTTTTAACAAATTATAATAGAGAATCGAACAGTTTTTGAATGTGTTTAGTTTCAAAGCTTATTGCTCTTCGAGTTAGAATGGAATAGTTTGTGAAAACATAATTGAGTTGTTCTTTGGAATTCATGGCTTTCTAAAGAACCCTTGATTACAAACTTTCTGTCCACAATATAGTGTACTTACTCGTTCAGATTCTAAAGGCCATTAAGGAATCGTCCATGACTTTCGATGTTGTCCGTGTAGCGAGCTTTCAGAAATACCATCCCAGACCAGACGATCTTAGGTGGTAAGGTGCATAAGGCCCACCCATTTTAGACTTACCGGCTCGAACAACAAAGGCCACAGATTGACTTTTCCTTCCTAAATTCCAATCCTAAAACGGCTCAATCTTCTAAACTCGTAAAACTCAACTTATTTGACTAACTAATAGCATGATCACAACTAAACAATATTTCTTGAAAAATACTGATGCTATCACAATCACGAACCATTCATTTCAAAATTGCAATTCATTAAAAATTTTGAAAAATATTGCTAAAAATTGAAAAATTGATCAGTTCTGCAAAAATTTCAAAAATATCTCTTTCGACCGTCCACACCCCACACTTAAAACCGTACAACGTCCCCGTTGTACAAAAAATATTTCAAAGCAAGGGAGAAAGAGTACCCCTTTTTGGACGATGGACTGCTTGGTGCTTCATATCACAGGTATAATGCGTACAAAAAGATCCTCGATTCATATGCTGGAGTTGTAGCGCTACAGTAAGACACGCCAGTGGTCAAGACAAGTGGAGGGGGCACGGTGACCCCACACTTGTCTGAGACAACTCCCTCTCAATTTGATATATCATGCACAACTTAACAAATAAACGAATGTATGTGTTGCGGACGACCGCGGCGCGCAATTAAGATATACGCGTCGCGGTAATTACGAGAGTTGAAACTGTTGTGGAAGTGGAAATGACCGCGTCGCGCATATATGAGATCCGC
The DNA here is from genome assembly GCA_023525715.1 of Cichorium intybus. Lineage (NCBI taxonomy): Eukaryota > Viridiplantae > Streptophyta > Magnoliopsida > Asterales > Asteraceae > Cichorium > Cichorium intybus. The sequence continues at coordinate 39,001 of JAKNSD010000114.1, forward strand.
GGCGCGGTAATTGCAGAAAATTCAGCCACATTCAAACACTCATAAACAAGCACTCAACACAAAACCTACTATTTTTATTCAACATACTAATGCCCAATGGCTTATTTTTGTCAACTATAAACAATTAATTCCTACCTACTTAAGAAAAACATGTAAAAATCTATGCAAAATGTTCTAAAAGACAAAAACTAACAAAAAGACAAAAAGACACCCATAAGTATACCCTCAGTTGTGTGCAGTGTCATCCTCTTCTCCTTCCTCTGGGTCTTCTTCTGGATCCTCCTCCATAGGCTCCTCGTCTTCATCCTGGATTGTTGGTTGCGGTCTCGGTGGGGCACATCGGCATTTAGCCATGAAAGTGATCATGCAGTCGGCCAACCATAAGAGCTGATCCTGCATGTTCTCGGTCCGTCTATTCATCTCCTTAGTGACAACCGCCTGTGCCTGGTGGTCTCTCTGGTGGGTCTGCAGAGTCTGCTGGATCGCTTGCATCTTGTCAACCAGGTACCGGGACTCCATGGTAGCAGGAAAGAGGCTGCGAGGTAGACTGTCGGTCACTCGCTGACGCTTCCTGGATGCTGAGGAAGATGGCTCGGTCCGGAAGGCTGGAAACGGGGATTGCTCAGATGTCGTGACCCCCTCGTCAATATAGATCACATCCCTTGATAAGGTGGTGGGCGGGCTGAAAGGAACTGGCGGAATAACTGTCAGCCCCTGAGTGGCGTGCTCAGTCAGCAACCCATAAGACTGGGCCAGTCTCATAACATAGTGCCCTCCACCGAGAGCAGTCTGGTGTAGCGGGGCGTCGGTGATCCACCTGAAGTAGTCTGCAATGAAGTATGGCATGTTGCATGTCTGCAACATCCGGGTCAGACACCACATGAGGTACAGCTCACGCGGTGTAACTCGCTCCTCATCAGCATGCGGCCAGATCATGGTCGTGATCAACCGGTGTAGCATCCGGTGAGAAGGCAGATGCATCAATCCCTCACGCACGGTATTCTCATGATACCGTGTGGATGAAATGGTGCTCCAGTAGTCACCAGGGGAAAACGAGTCGTCGACGGCGTAGTTGGCCCGCCGGTGGAATAAATCAAACCCTGGCGCCTCAGACTCCTCCTCAGTGTACAGCCCGATCCGATACCCGAACTCCCGTAAGCTGCAGTTGCGGTTGTGGTTCCCCAACCGGAACTGCACCATCTCTTCTGTATCCATCCCTACCGGTTGGTGGTCAAAGTGGTAACTCGCGAGAAACTGCAAGTATACCTCGCGGTAGATTGGTTCAGACATGTTGACCGCGCTTTCGATAGCCCGACACGTATAAATAAGCTCATCCTTGTCATAACCCGTCTGTACCAGCCAGTACTGCAAATGTCCCATAATTCCTGACTCAGTGGTCAACTCCCAGTTGACTGATCGCGCGGGGAGAATCCGCTTCTGTTGTTGAATAGTTCGACGGTTGTAAAAGTTATAAGCTCGTGTTCTACCCACTCCCGTAGCCAGGGAGTTCCAATCGATTGATTCCGAACTGGCCGAAGAAGACATTGTTTCTGCAAAAATCAAAATTTAAAAGTTACTGTTCTGTCCAGACGCTCGGCGCGTCGCGCGTATATAGTCCCGCGACGCGCTATAAGAGTATTCATGTTACGCGTCGCGGACTGTAACCGGCGCGGCGCGGCGAATGAGTTCAGGGTGAAAAATTCGCAGATTACGTCCCTACTAAGCCATTTTTCCTAATTCTAAATATTGGGTTTTGCAGAGCATAGTAGTTTAATCTTAATTTCACTGTCAATTTCACCAGATTATTGCAACATTGCGGATTACAGAAGTGTTTATTCTAAGTTCAAGAAGAAGAGAAAAAAGATGAAGAGAGGGTACTTACTTGATTTGCTGTAAAGAAACAGACAATGCAGATGGATTACTTGCACGAGGAGATTTTACCACGGTGAAAAGAAACAAGAATTATCAAGTTCCGATTATATACAAGTATGGGGGTTTTGGAATGGCATTCAAACTCTGTTTTTAGGATTATCTCTAATTTCAAATTAAGATAAGGCCGCGGCGCGGGAAGCTTCTATCCGCGTCGCGTAAAAATCTGATTTCAAGCGTAATCGTAAAAATTGAACACGCGCGCCGCGGACTTAAAGATCCCGCGTCGCGATGCTGCAAAATTACCAAAATGACCCCACACTTGCCTTTTTCATACCGTGATAACATGGATGTGAAGAATTAAGAATGACATGTAAAATTATACAAATGATAATCGGGTTGCCTCCCGACAAGCGCTAAGTTTAACGTCTTCAGCCAGACGTGCACTTACCTGCTTATGTAGTATACGTTGGAATTTCTGTTATGAACTCGACTGTCTTAATTTCTAAGTTCTGGAATGTGCCTGTAGTAATGTATGGTTTGAGTCTATGGCCATTGACTTTAAATGGTTGCCCACCTTTTAAGTCCTGGATTTCAACTGCACCATAATCTGTAGTGCCGATTACTTTGTAAGGACCATTCCACTTACTTCTCAATTTTCCTGGAAACATCTTCAGTCTTGAGTTGTACAACCAAACTTTTTGCCCAACTTCAAAGACTTTCAGTCGCAGCTTTGCGTCGTGATATCGCTTCATTTTTGATTTATAAGTGGCTGCATTCTCATAGGCCTCATCTCGTAATTCTTCTAGCTCGGACAACTGAAATTTTCTTTCTTTTCCGGCAGCAGTGTATTCCATGTTGACTTTCTTGACAGCCCATAAGGCACGATTGGCGATTTCCACTGGCAGATGACATCCCTTCCCATAAACCAACTGATATGGAGTGGTTCCGATCGGTGTTTTGTATGCTGTCCGGTATGCCCACAATGCGTCATCTAACCTTAACGACAAATCTTTTCTATCCGTCTTGACAGTCTTCTGAAGGATCTCTTTGATTTGCCTATTGGATACTTCGACTTGGCCACTAGTCTGTGGGTGATAAGGCGTTGCAATGCGATGATTTACCCCATAATGTTTCAGCAATCTTCCGAACTTGAAATTCTTGAAATGCGATCCTCCGTCACTAATGATTACCCTTGGGACTCCATGCCTGGTGAATATATTTTTCTTCACAAATTTGCACACCACGTGATGGTCATTTGTACGAGTTGCTTCGGCCTCAATCCATTTTGAGACATAATCTACTGCCACCAAAATGTAGACGTATCCATGTGATGTGGGGAATGGACCCATAAAATCGATTCCCCAGACATCAAAGATGTCTACCACCAAAATTGGATTCAAAGGCATTTGATCCCTTTTTGATATATTTCCTAATTGCTGGCAATTGATGCACTCTTTGGCAGTCCTATGCGCGTCTCGAAAGATTATCGGCCAATACAATCCGGATTCGAGAACTTTATATCCAATTTTCCTTCCACTGAAGTGTCCTCCACATGCTGACGCATGACAGAGATCCAACACCTTACCAATTTCATTGTCCGGCACACATCGACGAATTATCTGATCTTCACCTACCTTGAAAAGGTCTGGATCGACCCAAATGAATCTCTTTGCGTACGTGCGAAATTGCTTCTGCCGTTGTTTCGTCCAATGTTTTGGTATTGCTCCTGTAGCCAGGAAATTTACATAATTTGCGTACCATGGAGCTCCATTAACTTCTAACAGCTGTTCGTCGGGAAATGAGTCTTGAATTCCTGTTTCCAGTCCTTCAACTGGTAGTCTTGAAAGATGATCTGCTACCACGTTCTCAGCTCCCTTCTTGTCTTTGATGTCTATATCAAATTCTTGCAGCAGGAGAATCCACCTGATTAATCGAGGTTTGGATTCCTTTTTTGTGAGCAATTGTCGAACTGCACTGTGGTCAGTGTAAACCACCACCTTGGATCCCCAGATATAAGATCTGAATTTATCTAAGGCAAAAACTACAGCTAATAACTCTTTTTCAGTGGTTGTGTAATTCAATTGAGCTTTAGAAAAAGTTTTACTAGCATAGCAGATGACAACAGGCTTCCTATCGATTTTCTGTCCTAACACTGCACCGGCGGCATAATCGCTAGCGTCACACATTATCTCGAAAGGTTGTGTCCAGTCAGGTGGCTTCAGGATGGGGGCCTCGACCAATTTATTTTTAAGGATATTGAATGCCCTTGTACATTCATCGTCAAAAATAAATGGTGCGTCCTTTAACAGAAGACCACAGAGGGGCTTAGAGATAGCACTAAAATCTTTAATGAATCTGCGATAAAACCCTGCATGCCCCAAGAATGATCTAACTCCTTTCACCGATGTTGGAGGTGGCAATGTGGATATGACCTTAACTTTAGCGCGATCGACTTCGAATCCTCTTTCAGAAACCACATGTCCCAATACTATTCCTTCTCGTACCATAAAATGGCTTTTCTCCCAGGAAAGAACCAGGTTTGTTTCCACACATCTTTTCAGCACCTTTTCCAATTGATCTAAGCAAGTCTCAAATGTAGGTCCAAAAATTGAGAAATCATCCATGAAGATTTCTAGTGCCTCCCCAATCATGTCAGAAAAAATTGCCATCATACATCGTTGAAATGTTGCAGGTGCGTTACATAATCCAAATGGCATTCTGCGAAAAGCAAAGGTACCATAAGGACATGTAAACGTTGTCTTTGCCTGATCTTCTGGATGAATTGCGATCTGGTTATACCCTGAGTATCCATCCAAAAAACAGTAGTACTTTTGCCCGGCTAATTTTTCCATAATTTGGTCGATGAAGGGTAATGGAAAATGATCTTTAGACGTGGCAGCATTAAGTTTCCGGTAGTCAATACAAACTCGCCATCCAGTCACAGGTCTCGTTGATATCTTGTCGCCATCCTTAGTATCTACTACAGTGATTCCTGACTTTTTCGGCACAGTCTGCGTTGGGCTAACCCATTCACTGTCGGAAATAGGATAAATGATTCCTGCGTCCAACCATTTAAGAACCTCCTTTTTGACAACTTCTTTTAAGTTGGGATTCAACCTTCTTTGCGTATCTCTGACAGGTTTAGCTCCTTCTTCTGTGATAATGCGATGCATGCATGTAGTCGGACTAATCCCTTTTAGGTCCGCAATTGTCCAGCCAATAGCCTCCTTATGTTTGGACAATACTTTAAGCAATTCTAGTTCTTGCTTCTCCGTCAAGTTGGCTGCTACAATTACTGGTAAAGTATCCTTCTCCCCTAGAAAGGCATACTTCAGATGCTCTGGTAAGGGTTTCAGATCCAACTTTGGTGGTTCTTGTAAGGAGGGCTTTAATGTCTTTGGAATCTCTGTTGGTAACTTCTCTATATGCGCGCATTCCTCGGACTTGAATCCTTTTTTCTCTTCCATATTTTGTGTTTCTGTTCTGCCAACAATTGCTTCTTCCTGAGTTTCTATTTTTTCTTCTTGAAGTACCTCTGGGGCATATTGCTGCACCAGTTCATCTATGATGTCCACTTGATAGCATTCCTCTTCTTCCATGTTACTTCCCTTGGGATCTGCATTGAAAATGTTGATCTTGGCCTGTCGGTGTCCGAAAGATATCCCCATTTCTCCAGTACGACAAGCAATATTTGCATTAGCCGTGGCCAAAAACGGTCGCCCTAGAATAATTGTCGGTTGCTCACCATTTGTTGCTTGACGAGTGTCCAAAACAAGAAAGTCTGCTGGGTAGTAAAATTCTCCTACCCTGATGATTACATCAACTAACATGCCCCTAGGAACCTTAGTGGACTTGTCGGCCAATTGCAAAATCACATCAGTAGATTTCATAGTACCGAACTCATGCTTGTCGAATAACTGCCCAGGCAGTATATTCACGCTTGCACCTAAATCTAAGAGAGCCCTTTTGATATGCACATTGCCTAAATCTACAGAAATGAGAGGGACTCCTGGATCTTTCATCTTTGGCGGAAGTGCATCCATGAGGATAGAGCTTACATTCTCGGGTAAGCTAATCATCTTAGGCAGGTGAGACAGAATATGCTTCTTGTGTATACACATGTCCTTGAGGAATTTAACATATGCAGGAACCTCCTTGATGAGTTTTACTAAAGGAATGTTTACTTTGATCTGGCTAAACAATTCCCACATATCTTCAGCTTGTGGTCCCTTCTTCCCAAATGGTCCTTTTTCTGGCTTTTCCAAGGCTGTAGGAAAAGGAACTGTTCTACTTGACTCTCCTTTTTCCCAGGTACTCGTCTTCTTCTTCTTCACCTGCTCCTCTTTATTCTGTCTCTTTTCTAATTCTTCTTTTTCATCAAAGACTATTTCCACATCACTGTCATCATCATTAACCGGGGCTGCAACCTTGTTATCTACCTTCTTCCCACTCCTAAGTGTGATGACTTCATTGACTTGCATTTTGTGTGATTGCTCCTGTTCCCTTGCTTTTTGTTTTTCTATTTTGCCAAGAGACTCTCCTAATCTCAGGATTGCTTCTGAATTAGATTTCTCTAACTCCTGAAGTTGCACTAGTAACCCGAAGATTTCTTGCAAACCAATGTTCGTGCTTCCTGATGAAGGCGGAGTTTGCGCCTGTTGCTGCCTTGTAAATGGTTGTCTCGATTCTCGTTGCTGATTACTTCGGAATGGCCTTGGTGCATTGTGAAATCGACCATATCCATGCACTTGACTTATTTCCTCATGAGTCATTGAGCACTCATTATGATTGTGTCCTACTTTTCCACATGTATTGCAGATGCTTTGCCCATGCAACACGTATGCTCCTTTTTCCTGTTGAAATCTCTCGAGCATCTGATTGAACCTTTTTGTAACAGCAGTGAGCTCCTTTTGAATTTCAGCTTTCCATTTGTTCTCTGCTTCGACATTTGCTACATATACAGTCTTATCCTTCATTGATCCACTGACTTTTGATCCTAAACTTAGCTGCTCCAAAAATCTCCAGGCATCATCTGGCTCTTGCCACATAAATGTCCCGCTTGACGAGGCGTTTATCATGACCTGGTGTGTTTCATTAACTCCTTCGAAAAATAATTTGACCAGCTGCCACTTAGGAACTTCATGATGTGGACAGGATCTCAGCAGCTCTTTTAGTCTATCAAATGCTTCATGAAAAGCCTCTCCAGGCTTTTGCTGAAAATCTTGTATCGCTCGTCTAATCTCCGTGGTTTTACTGACTGTGTAGAATTCTTGCAAAAACTTCGCCTTGAGTTGTTCCCAACTAGTAATACTATTTGATGGTAAGGATGTAAACCAATACTTGGCTTTATCCTTAAGGGTGAATGGAAACAATCTAAGCCTAAAAATATCTCTATCAGTATTCCTAGGAGTGTTGGCGTTGGCGATTGCTAAGAATTCATACAAATGATTATAAGGGTCGTCAGTCTTGTATCCCCTAAACTGAGTCAATATTCCTAATAACTGAGGTTTGATTTCTACTTGTGAATCTATGTTATCAGGAATATAGATCGGCGACGAATCATCATATTCCCGCGGTTGGAAATGTGATGCAACCGATTGCCGTCTCGGTTGTGCAAAATGTAAGGGTTGAGCGGGGTTACCGTAAAGATGATCATTGTACTCCCGCTGACCTGGTTGGTATGGTGGTGCTCGCCTGGGAGGTCCCCGACCTCGGTTCCATTGTGGTTGTGGTGCCGGTGGCACCCATCCTTCATCTTCATCGTCGTACACTTCCTCCGTCTCTGGGTATTGGTATTGCGGTTGAGGCGGTGGTTGAAAGTGTATAGGCTGTGTTGGTTGGTATGTAGGTTGAGGTTTAAAGAGGGCTGGTTGTGGTTGTGATGTTGGTGTATGCTGTCTAGGAGTTGGGGTGCCATCTCGGGTCGGCTCTCCCCAAGTCATAGCAGATGTAAAGGGATTGGTGGATTATGGTTGAGAAGCGGGTAAAAATGGTGGAATAGATGGCGGAGTGCATGATGGTATGGGTGTAGGGGCTGAAACTACACCACCAGACGCACTCGAACTTCCAAATTGGAATTCTGATAATGGGGGAATAGAAAACCTCCCCGTTGCCTCTCCTGACGGATCCTGGGCAACACTAACCGGACTACTGCTAACTTGACTATAATTCATGATGCTTAAACGCCTACGGGCACGGAGTTTGCGCGCAGTACGTTCAATTTCAGAATCAAACTGTAATGGGGATGATTGCTCTCCCCTGCGGGTACGCATGCACTAATGCAACACGCCCACAAAAATCAAAACCAAAATGAAATTAACCCAAAATGAAATTTCAAAAAGCAAGAAACAAATTCCTACTACTCACCTATTCTAAGCTCACAGCTCCCCGGCAACGGCGCCAAAATTTGACGTACACGCAGAGGTCGTCATGCGGTCAAAAATAAGAAATAGCCTAACATTCACTAGTATAGTGGAGTCAGGGTCGATCCACAGGAGCTACGTGGTTAGCCTAGATGAGAGATTACCAACTGATAGTGTCACGGCTATAGTCGGAGGAACTAATTTCTATCTTTCTACCTCAAAGCTATATTCAACACCCAAGCCAAGCTTAGCTATGTCCAAATAACCTAGTTACTTTCTGAACTCAGAAGTACATCTCTGAATCAGGAGCAATTGAAGGCATTCAAACTAGCAAAACCAAGCACAGCATAAACTAGCTAATAACTAACAGTTCTATGAGACAGTTAATAGCCAAGATTTAATGCTCAATATAACTAAGTTAGCTACTGTTTTCAGCAAGGGAAAACCGTCCTAACCAAGCCACAAACAAAATCCAATCACAATCAAACAATCAAAACTCCAACAAGAATCCGAAATACCGAAAAATCAATATTTAAGGTAACCGAATGATTTCATTCACTCAAACCAATATCCAAACATCTAATCAGTAACCAAAACTACTAAAAACAGAACCTTAAGCTAGAATTCAATGGTTGTCACACCCAAAGATTCAACTCAAAGCTTACAAATGTTTAACTAAAATGAAATAAAATCTAAAACATGAAAATACCAAATTATAGCTTCTGAAATGGAATCCTCGAGTCAAAGAGCTTCTAGGTCGATGTTTACACCAGGTCTTTGCTAGGGTTTTCGGCTGGAAATGCCTCTATTTATAGTTGCAAATTTCCCGTGACCGCGCTGCGCAAATGTGAAATCCGCGGCGCGCGTACTTATCCGTTCCCCGTTTTTTCGTCATTCAAATGTGTTCCACCGCCTTACATCCGCGTCGCGCAGGAGATAAATCCGCGGCGCGCGTACGTCTTCTCTTGATTTTTCATTCTATCCATACTTTTTCCTTTTTGTACACTTTTAGTCCATGTTTCTGTTCTTTTTCTCCAGACAAGTCCTGACACGAAAAGTGAGAATACTCATGCATATTTGATATAATTTGACCAAGAACAGGGCTCAACAACCCCTAAAATACTTGATATCACTAGGCGTTGTCATCGGTAAGTGTGAATGTGCTAATCTTGGTGTAATTAAGATTAGTTATGTTGTTATATGTGTTAGTGTGGTTAGAAACCCTTTTGGAAGAAGTTTTAGCATGAAAAATGATAAAAGGAGCTCACACGGGTCGTGTAGAAAGAGGCCAAAACTCATCCAGGGTCACACGGGTCGTGTAGAAACGCATTGGGGGCAACCTCTGGGTTCACACGGGGCGTGTAAGGCAAAACGGGTCGTGCAGCCACAGTTAGCGTAACTGTGGGATTAACGAATCTAACGTCGCAGATGCAATTTTTACATGTTGGTTTTTGGGTTCATTTGGGGGAAAAGAAGTCCGTGAAAACTCTCTCAAGAACCCTAGAAAAATCCCAGAAACTCCATAGATCGAATTAGAGCTCAAGAACTTAAGGATTTGAATATGAGAGTGATATCTTGCATCTAAGAGGTATGATTTCATGTTCTAGCTTCAAATTGGGTGTTTGAATTGCTTGGAAAGGTTTGGTTCCAGGTGGTATTGATAACTCACCTACAACTAATGAATTTGTAGCAAGTAATTCTTGAATTGGATGTGTAGTAGGGTTGTAATTCAAACCCTAAATGTGCAATAATCTATAGTTGAGTGAGTAGAGCAATTTCAAGTGAATACAAGGTATTTACATATGTGTGGTGTGTATGTGGTATGGTGTAGGTGCTGAAAGTGAAGACACTTTGGGCTACCAATTGTATCATCTGGAATGGTGTGAAGTTACTATATACATGTGAGTAACTCTACCTAGCATGTTAGATGTAACATGTTTTATGTGCTTAATTGTTGATAATCCATGTAGTAGAATATGTGTAAACTATGTAGACCCATAAAGGATCACTTGTGATCACATGTGTTATAGAATTGTGGTTATAATGTGTAGTAACCGGCATTGAGACGAGAATCTAGTGTCTACTTGGGGTAAGGCTTATGTGTCGCATAACGAGTGTTTTGCAATTATGTATAACTGAACTTGTAAAATTGTTCATATTTGGTCATTAAACTTATTTATGTGCTTGATTTACCCATAAACGTTTTAAAATTGTTCACATTATACCCTTATGACTAGTGATAGAAGCTTTATGTTGATTTGGTATCCAACATTGCATTAGAAAGCTGCGACATAAATAAGGGCAATGGTCTTCAGTTGGGGTTCGTTTTTTTGCCCTAATCTACAAGGAACGATAGTTCAATCTGTTGGATTAAGGTGTCTAAGCAATAACTATAATTTATAAATATACTTAATTTGACAACAGCACAGCCCTTTTGGGTTGCCCTCACAACCGGCAAAGGACTAGATGATTAATTAAGAGAGAGAAATAATGATTTATTAATATATTATGAGAATAATATATTAATTAGAAATCATATTATTTAATTAATAATTGATTAGAAATTAATTAGAATTAATTTTAGGATTAATTGGATTAATTAATAATGTAGGGGCTGAATTGTATTTGTTCAATAGTTGAGCAATGAATAACCTAGAAACCCTAATGGGTTGGACGAAATCCAAGGCTTGGAGCCTTGTGGATTTCGCAGCCCATAGTGGTTTATATGGCAGTGATAAGCAGATCCTTTTATCTGATAAAAGCTTATCATATCAGGATCTTAAATAAGGCAGTTATACTCATTATTGCTTACCACCTGGAGACTATAAATAGAGGCCCCTGGCACCCCATTATTCATGCCAATTACAAGGATCTCTCATTGCTCTCTCTTGCTCATCTAGCTTGCTAGTTCTTGGGTGTGAGCCATTAGAGGCACGACATTTGTAGTGCTAGCTTCCAAAGGTCAAAGGTATAAAATTCATCTTTTGTAATTTTATTATTGGCCTTAGATATAGGTTTAATTGAGAAAAAAATAGACCCTATAAGGTGCATGTAAACTTAGGATTTTAGCTTAAAGTTTGCACTAAAACCCATCACAATGTTGCAATGCCTTCCTCCCCCTCAACCTTCTCTCAAGTTCTCAAGTCTTCTAGTATGGATTACCATAATAGTTGTGATTATGGTTTTCCTTCATATATTCGAACCTCAACCATGGAAAAGAACCCAGGTAGGCAATTCTTGGTGTACAATAACTCACAGGTTAATCCACTAGGTTCTTTTTTGTAGTTGAGGATTGAATTATGGTAATCCATACCGGTTGAGGATTTTTTTTCAATGGACTTACCTATGAGTTATCGCACACCAAGAATTGCCTACCTAGGTTTTTCTTTGTGGTTAAGGTTCAAATGCGTGAAGAAAAACCACAATCACAACGATTATGATAATCGATACTAGAAGACTAGTGAACTTGCGAGAAGGATGAGGATGAGGAAGACATTGCAAGATTGAACTACATTTCCTTGTAGATTAGGACACAAAAGGCGAACCCGAACTGAAGACCACTGGCCCTTATTTATGTCTCAACTTTTCGATGCCACATAGGATGCCAAACAAGCATAAAATTTCTATCACCGATCATAAAGGTATAATGTGAATAGTTTTAAAAAGTTCATGAGTAAATCAAGCACAAAAATAAGTCTAGTGACCAAATGTGAACAATTTTAGAAGTTTGTTACCCTTCTAGGATGTCACATAGGATTCCAAATCTATATAAAGCTTCTATCACCGGTCATTAAGGTATACTGTTAACAATTTCAAAAAGTTCATGGGTAAATAAAACACAAAAATAAGTTTAGTGGCCAAATATGACAATTCTTAGCAGTTGGTTACCCTTACAATTCATTGTTCTATTTGCAATTACATACATTCTTTAATTAAACATTTAATCAAAAAGAGGGGGATTGTTTACTTTAGAGGGTAACTGAGTGGGGGTGTTGCAACTAGAGGTAGGGACATTGTAAGAGAGGTTCACCAAGTTGAAGTTGATAGTTATTGAATAGTAGATGTCATTTTCATAGTCACTCGTATTGTAAAGGAGAGGGCCACATTAGAGAGGGGAGTCCCAAGGACGAAAGAGAAAAGCCAAAGATGAGTCTCGTCGAGAGGAAGGGAGATATCACTACTGAGCATCGAGAAATTACTGGCGAGGGTGACAAATTAATATTATGATCGTTTATCATTCTTCCTTCTATAAAACAACATCCTTACGTGTCTGACACATTTATGTTAAAAAAATGTCCCTCCAAATGATATCCTTTTATGTTAAGGCCATTCGGTTTGGCCTCTCACCAGCTCTCACTTTTTCCATGTCATATCAGCGTCCAGTCAGCATCTCTCACCCCTCCTCTCATCATTGGAAATGGTTACCTCTTACTTCCCCTCACATTTGGTACAATTGATTAAACTTAATGTACAAGCCATTTACTGTTTCTTTTCTTTCGTCATGCAATGAGTTCTCACCGTGCAAGGTCAAAAGTGCAATCACCCCTCCATAGGGGGCGGTGTTCCCCTCACTAAGAATGCGAGCTTGCACAGTGAGTCGAACCCACTCCGGAAGGCCTAATGAATATCCTTTAGTAACGATGTCATTGTTGTAGGTGACTTTCAAACGGTAGTCTTTTAATTGACGAAAACGTATTTAAAAATTAAAAAGGTTATCTAAAATATCATTTTAATATTGCTTTATATTAAATTTCACCGGTAAATGCTTTTAGCGATGACTAGTCGTCAAGTACCTATTCTAGAATTCTGGTCAATCAAAATCGGGAGGTAAATAGCTCCACCTACCGTACGCCGTATTCTATGTAATACTATTAGGTTTTCAATCTGTTTTAAACACCCTTGAGCAGTCGTTTTGAGTCGTATATAGCCACAACAATGTCGGCTGTAAAATCTTTGTTGCTAAAAACCAATTTTCTTATAGTGATCACTCAAAGTAGAAGTCATTATCTGGCTATGAGGTAACGATTAAATATAATTAATCAATGATTTGTTTTAATATTTAGCTTTTAGCCTTTATGAGAGTATATGATCTTTAGTAACTACTTTAGCATTTTAATTAAAAAGATGTGCAATTACATGTATTAGAGCATCAAGAATAGTGGATTGTTTATCAAGTTTTTATGGTACATAAGCATAAGTCGTCAATTTAAAAGCTCTTAATATCTCTATAAAGGAAAATTTTGTACCAATATATTTATAACAACCA
>JAKNSD010000116.1:0-200000 GCA_023525715.1 Cichorium intybus
CATCCGCCAAGTATTAAGCCATTATTGCTACTTCACATTTCTCCGTCATCATCGCCCTAACACCCAATTTAGGAGATTGCTGACCAAGAGAGTGTATAAGTGTTGTAAAAGAGTATATATAGGACCCAATTTTTACCTTTTTCATACTTCCGATGTAGGAGGTATTAATGGTGTTTACTGATAAGAGGTTAGAACCTACCGTGCAAGAGACGATGTATTTTTCCCAAATGTTGAATCGCACGAATTTAAAAGAGATTATACCAGCGTCACCCGTTAAGAGTCCAAAATGGCATGATGAGAACAAGATGTCGTATTGTTACTTCAATACCCCTAGCATACAATTTTTCTCTTATATTGCATGTGTGTGTGTGTTTTGTTATGAGTGGTATTTTTATTCTACTTAACATCTTGATAGTTGTTTAAACTCTTGACTTAACTAACACCTTGGCAAGATATTCTTGTTTTTATTTTTTGGTAAACATGTCATCTAAGCAACAAGCATAGACCCACGTCAAGGATACGTGAATACATCATATTTGACCAATTCTTAAGGTTCAAATGGTCAAAAGAGGTTAAAGAGGAAGATCCCAAATTTTTAAGAAAAGTTAGTTTGTGTTATCTTTGTATAAAGACACGAGCTGCTACATATATGCACTTCATATATTTTCTATGTAATCACTCTCAAGAGCACTGAAACTATAATCATTGTTGATTAATAAAATTTCTAAGGCAGTGTGACCTTCATTAACTCCCGCAGTTTTATGTTGGAGATCTTGAAAGACCAAGGGATTTCCTCATAAGATCTTGAGTTTCTTTCTTACCTTTTTACTTTTACGAATTTGGTTATACTTAGCATTTATTTTCTTTTATTTTACAAAAACATTTTGGTGCCCATCATGAGACTTTAGTGTTCTGATTTACAAAAAAAAAAAAAAGATTCAATTTTGAATCATTTCTCTGAGGAATTTCAACTCTATCCAAATCATCATCTACCACTTTTCCAACCATCTCCTTTGGAGCATTATTTCCTCCTCCTCAACTGTTGGAAATCCTCAAAAGAAATCTGTTTTGGTCAAAAATTACATGAATGAATTCCATCCAAGATTTTAGTAATGGGGTGTGATCTTTTGAGATAAGAACTTGAATGAAAAAAGAAATGGTATGAATAAAACACAAGGTGTATGAGGAAAGCCCTTGATCATGTAAGATCACCGACACAAAAACCTCGGGAGGTGACGAAAGTCCCACTACCTAATGAATATTAATATAATGAGAATATTAGTACAATTTCGAGGGAATGAAGCCGATTCCATGTAGTAAGCAAGTGCTCGTGATACACATGTTAAGTGTTGAGTATGTATTGTCATATGATTCTCTTAGTTTCCAACTATACAATATCGTTATATATTATCCATGCAACTAAAATATTAGAGGATATACCTCATTGGTCTTTGGACTTCTTGTTGACTTGATTGTTAGCGTTAGGGCCTGGATCAATGTTAGTCCTTGACCAAGTCTTCTCCTGGTAACTTTCGGATATCTGAGTCAAAGTAGCACTTTAATCTTTGGAAGGACTGTTACATGATAAGGTAAGTGATACACGTTCAAAATTTTAGTTTACCCAAGATCTTAAGCATATGTCCAAGATCTTAGGCAATCAAGATCTTGTTTTCCTAAAATAAGAGATGTTAGTTAAGGTGACAAATGAACTAAATAAATTTAAGATCTTTAAGCTGAAAGCCATATGTATGCAAATCATTATTACATCCCAGACTCAGGTGTGGTTGAAACCTATGATAACTTCATAGACCAAGGTATGCTCAAGGCCTAGGATGATGAATGTTGTTCGCTAACGAATGTAGATGTTGAGGCATTAGCCGCGAAGGGAAAATTTCTTACGGATGCTATTTTTTTTAAAAGTAAACTTCAAACTTAAGGCCGATTTCATATCACCTACCTGATTTTGTTTTATGGAATACCCATTTTTGTTCGGTCTGTTCTTCTCATTCCCTGCTCTTCTCACAAAATTCTTTGAGGTCACCAAGATAGCTTACTCCCAGCTAATGCTCATAGCTTAGCGAGTGCTATTTTGGATCGATCACCGGAATAAAACCGATGGCCTCCAACTGGGTCTTTCAGAGATCGCCTCAGTGTATGATCTTCATACTTTTGTTTCCCTTAGTTTATTTTTAAGGTCAAACCTGATAGGCAGAGCTTGATAGCCAAACCCAAACACTATGATTTCAAATGGACAAACAAATTCTTTTTTATTTAAAGGGACTAGTTAGAAACGGGTGAAAAGTTGCCCAAGGACTGGATCCTCAAGGGTAGGGGCCTCTAAATTTGGGGAAAATTTTCATTTTTAAGTTTCTTTTAAACTCTTTAAAATTATTCTACAGTTCCCTTTTTTAAGATCTATGTCCCCCAAAGGAAGACATTGAGAGGGAGATGGACGAATTTCTTCAACTTTCAGTCGAAGGGATATCTTACAAATCGCTTTTCCATAGCTGTTGTCCATCAAAGTCTTGTAGTCTCAGAGTTAGATTCCTAAAAAATGTCTTCAGGTATGCTTCCCATTCATTTCGTACATTTAAATCCTTTTTATTGAATATTGTGTTTCTCTTCATCTAATGTACAAGCATACCCCTTTCGGTTCAAACTTCCAGTATGATGATGTTGAAAATCTCCTCTCTAGAATGCATCCTGAGAATAAAAGAAACACACATACCTCTTTTGACAAGCCTATTGCTCCCTAACCTAAGAGGAAAAAAGACAGTTCTTCGCTTGGAGGAGGACCACTTTTAGGGTATAAGTCTATTTGAAGTGAAGCGCAAGTTTATCTCTACAGATGTCGCATGCAAGCCTATATATATAACAACAGTATATTCACTTTTCTCTGTCTCTCTCTCTCTCTATCTCTCTCTCTCTCTCTCTCTCTATATATATATATATATATATATATATATATATATATATATATATATATATATATATATATATATATATATATATATATATATATATATATATATATATACACACACACACACACATACATACATTTAATGACATACGAATTATGACATACACTAATTTTATGACATATAAAATTGTATGTCATAAAAAATGTCATCTTTTAAAAAATCTGAAAGATTTATAACATACATAATTGTATGTCATAAACATGTGCCATCTTTTCTAGGGTTTACGACATACAAAAATGTATGTCATCTTTTAATGTCATGACCTAAAAAAACACGGAAGACACTAAAACGGCATTTTATAAAAATGTGTGTCGTCTAAATTGACTTCAAATTTTCAATTCATCCCGCTTTAATAATTTCCCGATCTTCCCATGGTTTCACAACCCAAAACTAGGGTTCCCTCGTTACACACATTCACCATAAACGTTTGAAGAAGGGTTATTAAATGAATGCTTTGAGGCGTGATGATGTGTTTATTAAAGAATCAGAGCGTTAACTTGCTAGAGGAAGTTTCTCGATTTGAAATCAGGAGAAAGAACTGCCAAGGTATGTTATCAATTTCCCGATCTTCCTATCGTTTCACAGCCCAAAACTAGGGTTCCCTCGTTTTAATTTTCGACTACAAGCTGTCAAAAGAAGACTCTGATACTAAGAGAACTATTTGCGATGGGTTCTTCTACCCAAATAACTCCTATGCAGATGGGGTCAACTCAGATTCTAGGTCTCATGGCTTATTTCTGCCTTAAACCTCATATCACTTACACATATTCACCATAAACGGTTGAAGAAGGGTCATTAAATGAATGCTTCAAGGTGTGATGATGTGTTTATTCAAGAATCGGGGCGTTGACTTGCTAGAGGAAGTTTCTCGATTTGAAATCAGGAGAGAGAACTGCCAAGGTATGTTATCAATGTTCCGAGGTTTGTTTGATTTAGTTTAAAACTGAATGCATGTTGTACTATGATTAGAAGTATGACAAGAAATTGAATCGAGTTACGGAATATTAAATTTTTATTTACCAAATGATGGTACTCTTCCTTACGCTACTTCTTCCTTCTCTATACTTGTTTTTCATCTTTGTCGGAACCATTTTTTGTTGTTAAATCGAAGGGAAATTGAGATGGATCCCAGTTCGAAGTTACTAATGATTCCTTTAACATAGAGTCGATGATATTGATTCCATTAATAGAGATACATTAGAGAGATAAGGAACTTTAACCTCAATGGGAACTGTTGGTTATCCAGAAAAAAGAAAGTTTTCCCTTTTTAATTTCATTGTACTTAGCTCAGATGATTGATTCTAATACAACAGACTTCCTTTGTATGTAGCCATGAGGTGATATTTCTAAACCCCTGTTACGTTACACGTATACCAGAAGGGGTAAAAAGGGAAACGTTGGGAAATAAGAGTCTTGGTGGAGACAGGGGTAATTATGTAATTAATTTTTAATTCTGTTAGGATCTTTTTATGCGAGTGAGTGTGGTGCATGAGACATCATTTTTTTCTGTTATTGGGATTATTCCTCTTGGAGACAGTGACCTCTCGAATCGTCACCTGCGTTTTGAATACAATCATTCGGTTCATTATCTTCTTTCTGTTCTAATTCTTGGATTTGGTTTATTGGAAAATTGATTTGTTTTCCTGAATTCAAGAAAGCCTAGCAAATTTGGTATTATGGCTCCTGAGAATGTTACTCAGAGAGTGGATCAGCTAGAGGAAGGGTTGGGAGGAGTAAAAAGTTCCATCGTTGAACTCCAACAACACATAAGCCAGCAAATGAATAAACAGATGCTGGTCGTTACGGAGAAGATGAAGGAGATGTTGAATCAAAACAATCTCAACCTGCGTGCAACTGTGGCTGAGACAATCAGAAATTCATCAGGAGATGAGACCGGTCGTCCGCCACCAGGATTCGAGATCCGGCAACAAGGGGGCGGCGGGGAATCAAGGAACAGCCAGTTGGCGATTTCGTAAACTTGATATGCCCTTGTTTGATGGGAATAATCCAGATGGGTGGATTCTCAGGGCGGAAAGATACTTCTCTTTTTACAGATTGCAAGAAGAAGATAGAATGGAAGCTGCAATCGTGGCGATGGAGGGCGATGCTTTGCTGTGGTATCAATGGGAACACCGCCGACACCCCACTCGAAGTTTTTCAGATTTAAAGATGTTAATTCTTAGGCGATTCCGGTCGGTTAAGGCGGGATCGTTATATGAACAATGGCTAGCAGTAGCACAGACGGGGTTGGTGGCGGATTATCAACGATCATTCATTGAGATGTCGGGGCCGCTTGAAGGCATATCGGAGGAGGTGGCCTTGGGTCATTTCATAAATGGGCTCAGGAGAGAGATTAAGGCAGAAATTAGAATCATGGGCCCACAATCACTAGACCAGGCCATGGACTTGGCGGTGAAAATAGAAGAAAAACTAAATCCAGCCTAGGATAAGACGTCTTTAGTAAAGCCTAATGTTATTACCACGTGGCAAACAACTTGCACCAGTCCTTTAGCATTAACTACGACAGGAACGCCATCAACAACAAAAACTTTTAGGGGAGCAGGGAACCTAAACCTATTAAAGAAATACGATATTAAAGAAATACGAAAGTTGACAGAAAGGGAATTACATGATAAGAAGGATAAGGGGCTTTGCTTTCGTTGCGATGAAAAGTGGCAGGTGGGACACCACTGCAAACGGAAACAATTCAGTATCTTATTAACTCTAGAAGACGATGACAAGATAGAGCCTGAAGTTGAAGCGGAAATTTTGGAAGAGCCAGCCACTGAAGTGTGCTTGAATTCCGTGATAGGTATCACCAAGCCAAAAACCATGAAGATGAAAGGAGTATTGCAAGGGTCGGAGGTGATTGTGATGATCGATCCGGGGGCAACACACAACTTCATCTCGCTGAAGATAGTTGAGCAGTTACACGTTCCCGTTACGGATACGGGGGGTTTGGAGTTGCCCTAGGAACTTAGGAACTGGCGTCACAGTTCAAAGGAAAGGAGAATGTAAAGCCTTGAAGTTACACCTGCAAGGTTTAGAAGTCGTCGAAGATTTCCTCCCATTAACACTTGGAAACTCGGATGTAATTTTAGGAGTCCAATGGTTGGAGAAGCTGGGGCCCGTAACCACCGATTGGAAGACTCAAATGATGCGGTTCACAATTGATGGGATCACGACGATATTAAAAGGAGACCCAACCCTTGAATCTTCTAAAGTATCTCTAAAGAGTATGATCCGGACACTACGAGGCACAAAAGGCGGTTACTTGATTCAGATGAACCAAGTACAGGAGTCAACAAATGAGGGAGGTAACAGCCATATTTCGGAATACATGTCCTCCTTACTACAGTCATATGATGATGTGTTTAATATGCCGAGTGGATTGCCCCGAACAAGAGGTCGGGAACATCTTATTAGACTGCAGGAAGGGACAGACCCAGTTAGTGTTCGCCCTTACAGGTACCCGCACTCCCAAAAAGAAGAAATTAGTCGGTTGACCAACGAGATGCTCACAGCCGGTATAATTCAGCCATCCAGCAGTCCTTTTTTGAGTCCGGTTCTTTTAGTTAAAAAAAAAGAATGGAGCGTGGCGCTTCTGTGTTGATTATCGAGCTTTGAACAAGGTGACGGTCCCTGATAAGTACCCGATTCTGGTTATCGATGAACTGCTAGACAAATTGCACGGGTCCAATTTTTTTCAAAATTGGACTTGAAGTCCAGATATCACCAAATTCGAGTCAAAAGTGAAGACATGCCTAAGACAGCTTTTCGGACACACGAAGGACATTACGAGTTCCTGGTAATTCGGTTAACCAACCCCCCGCAACATTCCAATCTCTTATGAATGACATATTTCGACCTTTCTTACGGAAGTTCGTGTTGGTTTCTTTGATGATATACTTATATATAGCCGGACGGAAGAACAACACCTCATCCATGTGCAACAAGTCATGAATACCTTGAGGAAACACCAACTTTATGCTAATTTTAGCAAATGCACATTCAGACAGCAAGCGGTCGCTTACCTAGGCCACATGATTTCAAAGACAGGGGTGGAGGTCGACCCGGATAAAATAAAGGCAATTGAAAATTGGAAAGCTCCGAAGACAATCCGGGAGTTGCGAAGATTCTTGGGCTTAACGGGGTATTATAGAAAATTCATAGCGGGCTACGCGACCATGGCTGCCCCGATGACTGATTTACTAAAAAAGGGGTAGTTTTTGTGGACTATGGAGGCTGACACGGCATTTACCAAACTGAAACAATTAATGATTATGACGCCTATCTTAGCTATGCCAAATTTTTGTAGGCCGTTTGTTGTGGAAACGGATGCTTCCGGGTACGCGGTAGGAGCGGTGTTGATGTAAGACTCCCATCCCATAGCATACTACAGCCAAGTTTTGGGTACAAAGAACCGTTTAAAACCTGTATATGAGAAGGAGTTAATCGCCATTGTTTGGGCGGTCCAAAAATGGAAACATCACTTGATCGGCCGACATTTTGTAATCAAAACCGACCAAAAGAGCTTGAAGTTTTGTTAGAACAATGTGAGATCGGCAGCCCCTACCAGAAACGAGTTTGCAAATTGATGGGATACGACTTTGAGATTCAATATAAAAAGGGAACAACAAACACGGCTGTAGATGCATTATCTCGAAAATATGGGGAATTTGGGTCGATTACATCTACAACGGTTTTTTCCCTGGAGCAGTTGTACAAAGAAATTGAGGCAGATCCATTTATCCAACAGCTAGTCCAACCGCTGCAGTCAAGAGAGAAACCGTTACCCGGGTTCGAAATACTCCAAGGGAAGTTACACTACCGCGATAGATTGGTGATTCTGCAAACGTCTTCCTTTGTTCAAAAACTGTTACAGGAGTATCATGATTCTGTCACAGGGGACACTCTGGTGACCTAAAAACTTACCAACGACTAGCCCGGGAATGGTATTGGATGGGCATGCGTAAAGATGTGAAGCAGTATGTTCATGAGTGTGCGGTCTGCCAGCAACAGAAGCATTCCACTACTCGGCCAGCGGGGCTGTTGCAACCTCTCGACTTACCCAACCAAGTGTGGGACGATTTGACTATGGACTTCATAGAGGGATTGCCCAAGTCGTACTGGGTAGACACTATATTGGTGGTGGTGGATCGGTTGTCGAAGTTTGGTCATTTCCTTGGGCTGAAACATCCTTTCACTGCGACCACTGTGGCGAAGGTGTTTGTTAAGGAAATTGTACGACTTCACGGATTTCCAAAGTCGATTGTAACCAATAGAGACCGGATTTTTGTCAGTTTGTTTTGGAAGGACCTCTTCCGTCTTAATGGACCAGTTTAAAACGAAGTACCTCCTAATGAAGTACCTCTTCCGTCTTAATGGACCGGTTTAAAACGAAGTACCTCCTAATGAAGTACCTCCTACCACCCTCAAACCGACGGTCAGTCGGAAGTGGTTAACAAGGCTGTTGAGACGTACTTACGTTGCTTTATTCAAGGAAAACCACAGGAGTGGGCAAGATGGTTATCCTGGGCTGAGTTCTGATACAACACCTCTCATCATGTCTCCGTACAATGTACCCCATTTAAGGCTTATGGTCGGGATCCTCCCAAAATCGTTCGACATGTCAAAGGTGACAGTGCCCTCGAGTCATTGGAGGACCAACTGAGTGAAAGAGATGCGGTATTGGATGAATTAAAGTTCCAATTTTTAAAAACCCAACAACATATGAAATACATGGAGGATAAGAAACGGAGAGAGGTGCATTTCAAGTGGGGGATAAGGTGTACTTGAAACTCCAACCGTACCGGCAGAAAACGGTGGCGAACCGATACAATGAGAAGCTATCTCCCCACTACTTCGGACCATTTTTAATTGAACAGAAAATTGGTCAAGTGGCGTATAAACTTCACCTTCCGGACAACTCTCGCATGCATCCCGTTTTTCATGTGTCTCAACTTAAAGCAGCTGTAGGCACTCACCCGGTTTCGAAAGATCTTCCACCACAGTTACAAACTGACTTGCATCTCCAAGCAGAACCAGAAACATTGTTGGGGGTCCGCTCTCGCGAAGTGCTTACCGGACTCCAACATGAAGGTTTGATCCAGTGGAAAGGCGCTCCAGTTACAGACGCGACGTGGGAAGATACAAGTACCATCAAGTATTTTTTTCCTGATTTCCACCTTGAGGACAAGGTGGCTTTTTGGGAACGGGTATTGCTAAACCCCCGTTACGTTACACGTATACCAGAAGGGGTAAAAAGGGAAACGTTGGGAAATAAGAGTCTTGATGGAGACAAGGGTAATTATGTAATTGATTTTTAATTCTGTTAGGATCTTTTTATGCGAGTGAGTGTGGTGCATGAGACATCATTTTTTTTTCTGTTATTGGGCTTATTCCTCTTGGAGACAGTGACCTCTCGAATCATCACCTGCGTTTTGAATACAATCATTCGGTTCATTATCTTCTTTCTGTTCTAATTCTTGGATTTGGTTTATTGGAAAATTGATTCGTTTTCCTGAATTTAAGAAAGCCTAGCAGATATCAAGAGTCTTAAATAACCAGAGATGACCTTAAAATAATCAGGATTAGTGGATTAAGATTACAATTTTAAACTCTCATCAAGAAAACATTTCTCATGATGAAATAGAGGTGTGTATCCATATTTGCAAGGAAAAATATATAATTTTCCTGGTTTTATGATTGAATTTCCTAAAGTAGAATATTATGTTAATCAATAAATAATGTCTCAATGGCATTTTTGATTCATCTGTTGCGTGTTATTTTTCTTGCATCAGTCTTGAAACGCCCTTTATTGGGTTAACTGGTAAATGAAGTCACATAGTTTCTTCTCCTAACATTTCCTGGTATCCATCTCATTGTTCCCTCTAGTTAGTTAACAACAAACAGGAGATGAAAGACAAGAAGGAGACAGAAGACAGAAGAAGTGGGGTGATAGAGTCACGGAGATGGAGGCAGTAACAGAGGCAAGGCAGATGCAGTCTATTGGTAAATAATTGGTAAATAAATCTTAAATTGCAAGTATGTGGTAAATACTTTTAAAAAAAGGCTATTGGTTAAAAACTATCATTAACTCCAAAAATATTCTCTTAAAACGTTTGCAATTTGGAAAGACTAATAAACTAATAGATCACTTGCATCGTTTAGCTATAACTAAGCAAGAATTACATACAATCCAATTATGTAGTCTAATACCATTCAAGAAATGAGATTTAGCATATTAATCTATTTGACCAGACCTATTTAGCTAAAGCACTGTAATGACGCAAAATGTAGTCTAACTAGTTGGAGCCCGTGCTCCGCACTGGTTCGGTAGTGCTGGAGCACGGCTACGGATGCGTTGAAATAGCAACATAGTTTAAATCCTTATTTGTTATACCTTGTTATGTGAATAGGAATGATCATAGACAACTTCATTGCATTTGTCGATTTTGCCCTCGGAAGTGACCCCACAAAGTTTTCCTTCCTCATCAAATTCGACTTTGCTCTCGGGTTTGTTCAACATGTAGGTTGCCATACACATTAGTCAGCCTAGCAAATGCCTATGAAATAGCAATGTAGTTTATCCTATTTGCCAATATAGGCAATGTACTTTAGTTTTTATTTATAATATAGTGTGAAGTTGTACCTGAGTGATCTAGTCCATAGAGAGGATAAATGTATGGTGACCCTCCTTGGAAATGTGCAAGTGACTCAACGTAAGGACGTTTGAGAAGACCTTTTTGTTCCAAACTCCAAATATAAAGTAAAAGATGATTTTGATCAAACGTTGTAACTGGCCTCAACTAATTATTTTTGGGAATATCTTCACCATGAGTTTCAAACTACAGGTTGGCAATTAAATGGAAGTATGTCACTATTTCTTGCAATTAGTCGAAAGTAAGATGCTATAGATTGATGCCAATGCATTGATTCATTTTTTCCATTATAACTTGGTTTAGTCGCTCCTGCAATTGAATGATGTCCCTCCATTTATAATTAGTACTTCTTTTGTAAAACAATCTAGGAAATAACTTTGACAATAAATAAAAGTGACTATCCTCGACTCTTTTACAAAGTACGATGCTATTAATGAACATTTTTGCAAAGTTCAGTACTAAAAGCAATATATTTTCCCCAAAAATTGTCGTATAAGTGACCTTTACAGAACACAAAATGATACTTTTCCAGATTCAATAGTTACTACCTTATAGTTGGCTTTGTCAGCAACCCAAATACCTACAACAAAAACAGTTTCATCACTTTTACCGTTTCTCACCACAAGATACAAGATTTATACTTTCCAATGCTTACCACCGTACAAACAACGGCAATTGTGCTGGTGATAAAGAGCACATTTGCAGGTTGAATAGTTAGCCGAGCTCGAGTAAACTACAAATCAACCAAAAAAATACTAAACAATCAATAAATCTCACAACCACCCAATCATCCATTACTTTTAGTATATGGAAGTATGGAACAAACTACAAACCTTGTAGGTGTCACATTTCCCATCTCTTCTGGTGTAGGGGTAGTCTTCTTCGGTATTAATTCTGCCATTTTTGATAATGAACTCAAAAGCAATAGCATAGTCCATGAGACCACCATTACATCCTTCATTGTAAGACACTCGCATCATAGTTCTTACTGAAGTCCAATGGTTGAAAACGCATAAAAAACATAAACCACATTAATAACCCAAAAAAAGTTACGTTACTAACTTACTATTTCAATTCCAGTGAGGTCGAACTGATTTGAGTAAAGCACGCATAAAAAACATCTGGTTAATTCCTACTATCTATTCCATTTAATTACAGGTATATGCTAACATCGGTAACTTAACTTTTGGTAACATATTGTTTGATAATTACCCCAATTTACATACATATCGTCACAAATAGTTGAAAACAATAAGTTGTCGGCAAAGTAAGACAGAATTTGATATTAAAAATTATGAATAAAAATGGAGAATTCCCT
The DNA here is from genome assembly GCA_023525715.1 of Cichorium intybus. NCBI lineage: Eukaryota > Viridiplantae > Streptophyta > Magnoliopsida > Asterales > Asteraceae > Cichorium > Cichorium intybus. The sequence goes on from JAKNSD010000116.1 coordinate 11,967, forward strand.
CTGATTTTCTAGGGTTTTAAAGTAGAAACAAAATAAAAGAAAATAGTAGAAATAACAGAATCGAGCATAATGGAATCAAAAAGAAACAAAAGAATGGCGAATACGATGTATACAAAGACGATAAGAATAGAGGAGATACGAGTTACCGATAGATGAGATTGTGAGGGCGACGGTTGATTGTAGTGAACATGGATGGTGCGATGGTGGTGATAGTAAGAATTATCCAAACCAGTCGGAAATTACACGCATGCAGAGGAATGAAGGTCACAAACGGTGAGCAATTGATTGGAATGGGCTTCACAAGGACGACAGAAAACACAGAGCAAGCAAGAACAGAAGAAGCGGTAAGGAAACGAAATAGTCAAAGAGGTCAAGATACCCAAAAGAAAATAAGAGGATACTTATCCATATACGACCCGAAAAATACCCATACCTGATCCATTATTGACCCGGAAAAGACCCGAACCGGATCCATATGGCACGAAACCATATGAAAAGACCCGAACCGGATCCATATGGCACGAAACCATATGAATCCACGCTTTTTCATATAAAGAAAGAATATCTAATTGGTACTGTTTTCTTCTCTTTACTTTCTAATAACAACTAGTTTTTCGATGGTGCACGGTTCCTATTTAGTCCTCAAAGAAACAGAGGTTGCTCTTTTTGAATAACAGTGTACTTATATTTTTTCTTATCTATTTAGGAATCATTTAAAAAGAATCCAAAAAAATCATTTTTTCAAAGTACAATGCTATGAATGGACTTTTTTACAAAGTTCAATACCGAAAGTGATATTTTTTTTTCCAAAACACAGGCCTATAAATGAGATTCAATGTAAAAAAATTGAAGATTCTGCAGATCGTTACAAAAGAACTCAAAAAAAAAAAAATTCAAATACGATGTTAGTAATCAACTTTTTTTAAAATGTCAGTGCTAAAATGATATCTTTTTCACAGAAAATTGTTCTGAAAATGAGCTTTAATGTATAAACAAATTAAAATTTTCCAAATCATCTTAAAAATCTGAAAATGTCATTTTTTTTCAAAGTACGATGCTATTGATGATTTTTTGCAAATTTTAATGTTAAAAAAAAAAATAATTGCCAGAAAAGTGTAGTGAACTAATTATGAAGAACCAATGTGAAATGTTTGTATCTAAAACATAAAAAAAACAACAGAATGCTACCTTCATTTTTCATTCCACTTAATCGCTCAGTGTCTTCCCTGCTACTTACAATGAAGAAATAAAGAAAAGTACCAAAGTTAATGTAATATTGTAACCAATAGTGTGCTTCCAAAGAGATGGAATCACAAAAAATGAAGATATAAAACAGATTCTAACAGTAGAAGAGTGCGTACTTGATGAATTGGAGGGTGCATTAGGTTTAGGCATACAGGGCCCATAATCTATGGCGTTTATAGTTTCAGTATTTGTAGCCCTGAGAAGAAAATACAAACAAAAATTATCGTCTTACAGTCTGAATTTCACTGTTTTTTGAATTCTACATAGCATAGGAAAGATGCCCAAATTGTTATCGAAGAAATATGTTTAGGTTTAGGTGTCGGACACAAATCTAGCATAATTGAACAATCTAATCAACAAAAAAATAGTATATTTAGTTCATGAGAAAATCATCAGAAACTAACTATTGGAACTAAGACGTCTAGAAGACCACAAATTCACAAACTCGCGACATAATAAAATTCGCATAACGGAAAAGAAAATAGATAAAAAGTGATGAGAAAATAAATTATACCTCTTTTTCACAATTTAGACGACTAATCAATCTTGACAAAGCTGTGGAAATTGCCTCGCGATCAACCGACATGAGTATTGTAAATATTGACCAAAGAAATCGGTTTTCTTTCACCTCTCCATTGTTCTTCTCACTAGTTAACACTTGGTCAACACATGAATTTCCAACCACTTTACTAATCTCTGGAACACTTTCAAGCACAACATCAAGTTCCTAACATCAATCACAAAAATTTGAGTGATTTTATGATCATATCACTTCAAATGAATAAAAACTTCAAGAAACTTGAAGTAAGGATTTATCATTTATCATTTATCATTTATATTTACCTCAAAAGTAATAAACCCACATAAGGCTTGAAATTCTGTTAATGCTAACGGTTTGTGTAAAAATTCAGAAACCTGCGAAAATCGTTCTTGTCATGTGTTGGTCCATATCATTGCCATAAAGGCATAGCCCGGCTTCTAGACGAAGACTGTCACGGCTCCCAAGACCGGTCAACCGTACTTTTCCTTCGGATTTTTCTAGAATTGCTTTTGCGAGGTCGACTGCGTTCTATGAAGGGGCCGAGATTTTGAATCCGTCTTCACTGGTGTACCTGACAAACGTGTAAAATAGCAATGTACTTTCCTTTATTTGTGTGTTATAGCATCCTACTTTCATTTCTTTCTATTACTTTTACTTTCGGCTTTTTAAACGAAAGTACAATGTTATATAATTTGGGTAAATTTTTAAGGGACAATGCCTTAATAAGAAAAAAGATGTAATAGAAAGGAATAAAAAGTGTTGCATCAAACACTCGTGGTTCTTTCTTGTTGTAAATGAATGCAACGAAAAGACCCGGAAATAACGAATAATGAAACAATTAAACAAATAATTTAAAGTACATTGTTGTTTCTTGCATTTAACCCTTGTTAATGTACAAAAGTTAACTATACATCCATGTATGGCCTAAAATAATCATATGCAATACTCAGTGGAGGTTTGTCTGAATTTATGGCTGATAACTCAAAGCATGGATACCCCCATCACAAAGGCTGCATGTACTACGAATCTTTTAATTTTTTTTTATAAAATGTAAAAAAAATCCCCAACAGTTCTATGAAAACAATATAAATAACCTCATTGCAACTTCCAGGAGCCTAAGGTGACCATCATGTAGAGGATTAAATGATCCAGAAAGAATCACTTTCCTTTCTCCATTTAAAGTGTGTGTGCCGGAAAAACAGACATCACGATAAAGATTACCAGAATACAAATATTTATTTGATACATATATAATAAATTAAGGAAATTACTTATTGAACGTTACCATTTAAAAACGGGAAGATTTTGAAGGAAATTTTGCTTTCTATTAATTGTTGTAGCTCCTGGTCTTCTTCAAAGTACTGTTCACTTACATTAGGAACTTCATCTTCAGTCAAACTTGAAATAAATGTGATTGAACTTTGAGCCTTGCAAGCATCTGCAATCGCCCGTTCCACTAACAAAGATTTATAAGTATCTTTCAGTTATTTTTTGTACCTTAAAATTTTAAAAATAGTATTTTAAAGAACTCAATTTTATATCATGTACCTTGAGTAAAACTTGGGTTGATACTCCTTCTTCTTGATCTCGAGTTCTCAAACTCTGCAATGAGTAATCAAGGTTACTAAGACTTTTAAGAATTTTAGTAACTCTTAATTAAAGATTCATGTAATATAAATTCAGGGATGAAATTTTAAAGTTTGATTTTGAAACCAAGTGAGATATTTAATACAAGAACTGAAATGGTGACATTGATATCCTTCATGAAACAAAGAAGAAGATTTTACCAGAGAAAATAGAGCGACAAATGTAGATTTGGAGGGGTCGCTTCTTCAAAGGAGTCATCAATGCTCTTGGGGGAGACTAAAAATCAAAACGAAATAGAATCATGACTAAATTTTTTTTTATATTATTAAGAATAAATCAAAGCATATGGAGAAGGAAGAGAATCAAACCAAGATCTAGTATTGTCATACCGGTATCGACCTCGACTTCAAAAGAATTTTAAACTGTTCATTGTTTCTAAATATGAGGGTTATGTTTCTCTGACTTACTCAGCCCCATCACCCATCTAACAATTTTAGTGGGTTACTCAGTCTCATCCAACAATTTTACGATGCTACCTTTTCTAAAACTTAAAATTAAAAAAGGGAATTTTCCCCATGAATTTTATATGTATATAATGTGAAAGAGATGTACCTAAATAAACTTCATGGGACACATATCCTACTCCGTTAGCAACCTGAACGAAACAATCTATCAAAAAGATAAAAGTTACATGGAATTAATGCCATAATGAATGAATTTGCAAAAAACATCTAAAGCCACCTTATGAATCTGTATAGATTTCTTATAAATTGATTGATATCCGTGTTGTTGATTTGAAAACCGTTGTTCCTAATTTAACATATGTCATGATAACACCACCTCAATTTAAAAGGTTAAGTAGTACATAAACACAATTTCATACATACATCCATATGAATTGTTTCGAGATATGCAGGAATAATTAATAAGGCATGCATTTCCATGATAACCTATATTTGAATGAATAGTATTATCCCCCCCCCCCCCCCACACAACCCCAAAAATCTTCTAGGTTCATCTTTAATCTTAATAGTAAAGTAATAGTAATCACAGGTTTACTGCTAGTATCAGTTTTCTTCATTACCCTCCATTTTTTTAATTATTCCATTATGAGCTTGTGTTTTTTTTACCAATTTATGTAACAATGTTTGACTTCTATTTATCAGTTGATGCAACATTGTTTCACTTTTTTGCCAATTGATGCAATTGAGACGAATTAAGCAACCATGTTTCAACAGTTAAACATGTTACCAGTAAAATACTGCATCTGTTGGTCCTAAGATTGAAATATTGCACCATATTTTATGTAAAAATCTGATTTGTTGCATAAATTATGAAAAAGGTGAAACAATTTTACATAAATGCACATTTAATCCTAATCTACTAACCCTTAATTCCTAATTATAGAAGATGTGAGGGGACGGAAGCAATTAAGCAGCTCTAAGTAGGGATGGTAAGAACATAAAGTTATGTATATACTATATATCATAGTATCCTTGAAATTCCTAAATTTTTTTAATAAATGGACATCATAGCCGTGGTTGTTGTTTGACCACAAAAGTCAAATAAATCGCGTATCTCTAATGAACTTATAGCAGAAAAGTAAATTGATAAATGAGAAGAGTTAATGAAATTTACAATGTCGAGTGGTAGACAAAGAATGCTAGCAGTCATGTCGGCACCGGTCCCAGCAAAGAGACGTTCAAAATTTGTTGTTTCTTCATTTCCGGTTAACTTGAGAAGTTGCTTTCTGTAGGAATCGTAAACACAAAAATTCAGCGCCTTACAATCGTTCGAAAAACAAAAGCCCCGACCAAAAACAATCCGATTTTAGCGAATGACTTAGTGGAAAACTCACCCGCAATGGCATCAAGGAATCCAGTGGTTTGGGAAAGAGAAAATTGGTCAGTTTCAGTAGTCTGTTGCTGCACCGTTTCTTTTACGATAATTGTCGGGTTTTTCCAAATCTCAATTTCATGATTTTGGAGAATCTTGTGCAATTTAATGGAAGAAATGACTAACCTCGAATCCAACAGACCGTTGTTCATAGTAGCTCTGGCCCCCGGTTACGAAGGCAGAAGAAGAAGCAATTGGAGAGACGACGATGAAGTCGCCGGCCTCATCATCGGATTTCATCTTTTTAAAACAAACCGGATTAATATATATATATATATATATATATATATATATATATATATATATATATATATATATATATATATATATATATATATATATATATATATATACTAAAGTTCAAATGGGAAACTTTTTTTTTAGGAACCTAAAACCTTTTGACTGAATTTTTTGTTTAAAAAAAATGACATAATATACCTAATCGCTTATATTTAAGCCTTTTGTAAAAAAAATTTGAAAAAATATATATATACACGAAATGTGCACATATGCACGAAACGTAATCATATACACATTTGCGAAAAAAGTGCATATGTGCACATTTCGTGTATACATATTATTTTTCAAATTTTTTTTGACAAAAAGTCTTAAATATAAACGACTAAGTGTATTATGTCATTATTTTTGAAAAAACAAATTCAGTCAAAAGGTTCCTAGGTTCCTAGAAAAATAATGGTTTCTCATTTGATCCGAACTATATATATATATATATATATATATATATATATATATATATATATATATATATATATATATATATATATATATATATATATATATATATATATATATATATATATATATACACACACACACACACAAAACTTAAATGAAATCATTTTATATCTTACATTTATCTCCAACAAAATTAATAGTTTTACTTTTACATAAGTGTTTTATCGGCCTTTGTTTTTTATATATTATTATTATTATTATTATTATTTTAAACAATATAAAATATAAAAATAGATTACTACCACTATTTAATATTTTAGTGAATGTAAATCATAAATTAAAATAATAAATATAAGATTCTCTATCACGCACCATATAAGATTCAATTGTAAAAAAAGGAGACTTCAAACGGTTGGTTACAGTCATATTTTGATAGAAACTAGCGGGAGCCCGTGCTCCGCACGGGTTCGGGATTGCTGGAGCACGGGTCCGGATAAATGCAAGAAAAAACAGCGTACTCTGCCGAATAATAGCAATGTCATAATTGGGTTGATTTTTAAAAATAGATACACTTTTCAAAACATAGGCAACCTTGGATTTCCTTACTTGACCTCATGCATATGAACGCCAACTAACCCCATCAATGGCTATCATTGTATCACATAGGCTGGAAATCAAAACAAAAGTCTTTAGAATAAATTAAGAGAAATTACTTTAAAATAATCATAAAGTACAAGATTTTGAAAGGTAAACAAATAAGTATATTCAATGCTATTAAGGATGGGACTAAATGAATTTTTAAAATCTATGGGTAGAAAATTACCATTTAAGCACACTTGAGTAGATCTAGGGACGCCACCAATTTAATCCATTCCAGAAACGATGTAACGTGTCTACAAAAAGTCAAAATATTTAATTACGTCATATAAAATCATTATTAACATACCAAAATACGTACTTGAAAAACAAAAACAGTAATAACAAAAAACACCAATCAGAATATGTTGATTTCTCGGGGTTTTTTATTCACCACGACTATTGTGAATTGAGCAAAATGATTCCATCCTAGCAAAAGAAAGCCATTGTAGATGATTCTAGGGTTATATGTACAAAATAACACCATACTTCATTAATTTATTTATGTAAAGCATCCTACATTCATTTCGTCTTATTACACATTATACTTCAAAAATTTTACCCAGTTATATCATTGTCATCTGAATACAAAGATATTTTGTGCATAATAACTGGGTAGAAAATCAACGTGAGACACTATAATAAACAAATAAATGCAAGTACATTGATATTTCTTGCATTTAGCCTATTATTCTAAGCAAACATATAGAAAAATAAGTTGGAAACAAAATTTTTTAACGATACCTGGAAGAAGCTTGACTTGATTTGCAACACACAAAAACAAAGACAGATGATTGCAGACATCACACCCTTGGGGTAGATCAACATATAACAATAATTTATATCAAGAAACTTAGATTTAGATGAATCTAGCAATAAAGTGTATCCTAAAAAGAATTGCAAAACATATAATTACAAATAATATATTGGAACCGGTGTGAAAAGGTTTTTTAAAGTCGCCAAAAATAAAAGTATTATTGGCAGTCAACAAAAGTCAAAGTGATACCTGCACATGGCCATCATCCGAGCAGCTGAGCTGTAAATTTTAGGTCATGATGATATGTACTACCTGAGACATAAAGTCATCTTCTTAATTAAAAGCAACTTTCAAAATATATTAATAATCATAATGTAAGTTCTAGCTAGAAATTAAATTAAATTACGTGGATACATGTTGCGAATATCTGCCAAGTTCTTCAGCCTAACAACACAAAAGAAACAAAAAAAATCATGCAACAAAAGTGGAAAAATAAAAATTCCCTCGACAATTATATAATATAAAGGAAAACTATTTAAAAATAATCACCTGTTTTCAACCAACATTTGTGAGAACACCTCCATATGTAAGAACCATTAATGCTTCAACGTGATGTTCCTCTACAACGTCCCCTTTTGAATCTTTAATCCATTTAAGTGGCTTTAATTAATTTTGTATAAATGCCAGAAAAGTGACCTCCTGGAAGTTAATAATTTGTTAATTAAAGTATCTTCAGAATATTGATTTCATCTTTTCTTTTAGGGAAAATTGCAGGAAATAGCACATACTTTACTCGTTTTACTAATATAGGCAATGTACTTTAACTTTTTTTTTTTACCTATAATAACCATATACTTACATTTATTTACCCATAACCGGTAATAGCAATTTGTAACAAAAAACTTAACCGGTAATAGCAATTTGCAACATACTTACATTTTCTTTACATACAACACCAACACACTTACATTTCTTTACTGAATAATAGCAACATATTTATATTTTTCTTTACTGATAATAGCAATATTTAATAAATAAAGTACAATGCCCAAACCAGTAGCAAAGTGTAAGTACACTACTATTGTAGGTAAAAAAAAAATAACATGCATCGCTATTAATGGTAAAGAAATGTAATTATGTTTTAAGTTGACGTGCATTTTGTGCATGTTCAATGTAAAGTACGTTGCTATTCTCCACAATTTCCCCTTTCTTTTGTTCTTGGTGTTATAAATTCAAATGGAAACCTCTTCAAGAACTGCTTTAAGTTGACGTGCATTTTGTGCATGTTCAATGTATTCTGCTTCACTGTCACCTTTAAGACCAGGTCTGGAAAAGACGAAACTACCACTTTAGTATAAAATTATGACTCTTGAATAAAAGAAAATAAATGGTACGACTTGCTTTCCTTGTGAGAAACATGTTTTTTTTTTTCACAAATTCCAACTTAAAAAGGAGAATTGAAGATTTTTATATGTAAGAAATGCAAGTTTGTCTGCTTCGGTACCGAGTACTCGGTTCTTAGTCTCCAGTCTCCACAAACCCTGGTTTGAGTATTTTTAAATAAGTTCTTTTATTAAACTTCAACCAATAAAGTTATACGTTAGCTTTTATAAACATAAAACGTTAAATTTGTTGTATTTCTGTTGGATTGGCAAAATCTTGAAAGACGGCAGAATAAGTTCAACCACATATATCTTCTTTCAACAACTTGGTGACAGAGTATTAAAAAGTTTTTCAAAAAATTGAATAATCAACACAACTAAAAGAACTAAAACATGAAAGAAAAACCAGGAAAATCTTTTCAAAAAGACAAAAACCCAAACCGACTATAATCTTCAACGAACACATATATAATCATTAGGGAATTTAGAACCCCCAACACTTCCCAGGAACAAAGAAAAAGAATAAAGGATTCAAACAAACCGGGTTAGATATTTCCGATCAAGATTTTGCCACGTTTGAGTGCCATATCCCACGCAAAGGACTACTGAAAATGATAGAAATGGAAGAAAAATGAATATTCCTGCAATAGTCAATTTATAAATGTATGACTTGCAAGTTGCATCTTGTGCTTTAAAATAATTACCGAGCTCAAAAGTTAATGTTCTATCCGTTCCAAGCAAGTCCACCATGCAAGAGTTCTATTTGTTCCAACCTAAAAACCCTATCTAGTCTAAAATGAGTCAATGTCTAGAAGTTAACCACTCAAAGTAAGATATTCTATGATTCGCAAATTTTGAAAAGTAAAAATCTAATCGTCATAGCTAATCATCCAAGTAAATCGAAAACTTATTGATCATAAATTCTTACACAGAATGCACATGTAGAAATAGACGGTGAAGTACCTTTTCCATATCGATAAGGGGGTTCATTTTCGAGAGATATTCTACTCGATGAGGAAGATGATTTCATGGTTTTTCCATTGTCTACTTGCGATGTCGGAGGTGTCGGAGGTAGATACGGTAAGCAATCAGATACTTGCGATGGTGGGAAAGGAATCGCGATTGCAAGAACATAAAAAATCAGAAACGTTCAAGTGCAGTAAAGCGATGCTTTGGCTAGGGTTTACCAGAAGAACTCACCTTGAAACAACGCTGATCAAATCGAAGGCCAAAGGAACCACATGCAAAGAAGAAGAAAACGTGACGGCGACAGAACAACCCAGAGGCAACGGAAATTCACCGGAGAGCTACTGAAAGGAAAGAAACGACGCAAATGGAAAATGAAACGGCGAGTAAGAAAGAAAGGGGACTCGTTGAAAAACACTTGTCAATGAACCGCGAAAGAACAACCCAGAGAAGAACACGTGTCAATGAAAGAAAAGTAAATTCCGGAAATAATCCGAAAGTCGCTTTGAAACCTGACGGAGAAAGCCCACAAAAAAAGTAACATAACGCAAAAAGAAATGCGGTAACATTATACAACCTGGGCAAAGTTGACGCAAATTAAGTAAAAGAATAATGACCAAGGAAAAATCTCTATCAAATACCATATAAGATTGTTGTTGCTATGAATGTTAAAATATTTACATCAAACGTCATACCAAATTATAAATTAAATTATCGCTCGTAATGATATATTGTTCCTTCTAAGGGTAAGTCAAGTTCAGTTAGAAAGTCCTTCCCTCTCTGCTCAACCTTCCCCGTTCCTAACTTAGCTCTCACTATTGAAGCTCGTACGTAATGAGCCTCTCCTGTTTCATTGAGATTGCTGCTTAGTCATTCTCAAAAACCTAATTCGTTCGCCTATGAATACTTAGTCGATAAAAATCTAATTCTTTTGCCTCAGCTTTAACATATTTTCATTTCTTTTATTATATTTTTATTGTTTGTTATATTTTGATATTATCATATATTTATTTGTAGGATATAAATTAGATTTATAACTTAATCAATTTGTATTTTTATATTACCAATGTTTATTTTTGTCACAAAATAATCATATATATATATATATATATATATATATATATATATATATATATATATATATATATATATATATATATATATATATATATATATATATATATATATATTCAAATACATTTTTTAAATACCGTGTAACTGTGCGACCTAATAATATCCACCGATTTCACAAGGGCATGATCGGAATGAAACCTAGAAATCCCTATTAACACGTCATTGTGATTCACCGAATACCGAACTCAGCCTCTGCCTCTCGGACCTCCGAATCGTCGTCTTCCTCAGCCGGTAGCACCACCGTCGAGGGTCAGCAGCTTTGCCGCCTCCGGTGGCCTTCATCAAAGAGCGATGTGTAAAGCTTTGGGGTCGATTTCATATACGAGATCTGAAAATCCAGTCGCTCGTCGGCATGCAAAAAAAAATTGAGCTATTGAATCGTAAAGAAGAAGACGTGGGATTGATTCAACAGGCAAAATTTTTTGTTTATTTACTGTAAAACTCATTTTTCTTGTTTTACTGTAAAAATCATTCTTCTTGTTTCATTCTCCAAGAATGTTAAAAGCCATTCTACTTGTTTCATTCTCTAAGAATGTTACTGTAAAGCCATTCTTGTGTAATTTTATTGGTTTGTGTTTTGTTAAGTTCATTCTCTGAGAATGGGTGTTAGTTTTTTATTGGTGTGTGTTTTGGTAAGCTCATTCTCTGAGAACGGGTGTTAGTTTTTATTGGTTTGTGTTTTGGTAAGCCCATAAAAACCTACATTTGCACAATATATAGTAAACTTATTTAATACTAACTATATATATATATATATATATATATATATATATATATATATATATATATATATATATATATATATATATATATATATATATATATATATATATATATATATATATATATATAGACTTAGGATCTTTTGAGAACCAACTTCACCCCGAGAACCCGAGAACTCCCAACTCCTTTTAAATCAATCCTATATCTCCCAAACCGATATTTTTTTCAAAAAACCGACCTCATAGGCCTCTTAGACGCTCAAAATGGGGCCGGGTCGCTGAAAAAAAATTTCCGAAAAAAACGACTTTTTTTTTTGAAAAACTTTGTACATGTGCAAAAAAAAAACTTTGCACATGTGCAAAGTTTTTTATACATACATTTTTTTCAAGTTTTTTTTATTGATGTCTTTCTAACATATATTTAAGGCGTTCTGTAAAAAAAAATTTCAAAAAAAGTGTACGTATAAAAAAGTTTGCACATGTGCAAAGTTTTTTTTTTTGCACATGTGCAAAATTTTTTCAAAAAAAAAAAAAAAGTCGTTTTTTTCGGAAATTTTTTTCAGCGATCCGACACCTATTTGAGCGTTTTAGAGACCTATGTGGTCGGTTTTTTGAAAAAAATATCGGTTTGGGAGTTCTCGGGTTCTCGGGGGACTTGTGGTTCTCAAAATATCCTAACTCTATATATATATATATATATATATATATATATATATATATATATATATATATATATATATATATATATATATATATATATATATATATATATATATATATATATATATATATATATATATATATAATTTGCAATATACTTTTTCCAACACAAAAAGATATTTTCTTAACAAAAAGAAAACTCATGAATTTTAGACTCGAACTGATCATTAGTTACTTAAAATCGCAAAAAAAATGATGGTTATTACATTTTTTGCGAGTAAATTAAATAAATATGTCTTCAAAAATCATAAAAAATAAATTTGAATTTTTAAATTTTGATTAAAAAATATTTTAGAGGTCTATAAATATACAAGCCGCTTAACTTGTTCTACAGGTTAAAAGAATTTGGGCGTGTTTGGCAAACAGATGTTGCATTGAAGCTTTTAAGCTTTGTTGTTGAATGAAATCAAATTCCATTTTAGCAACCTTATCTGATGGGTGAAAACCAATTGCTTTAGTGTTGGATGAAAATAGATTTTGTATTCAAGTCTGTTTAGCAACGAAATGATGATATTACACAAAAATCAATAGCAACCTACAATTTTTTTCCCAAATTAGCCTTCTTTCTAAAATCGCTTACATTAGAAAACACAATCAGGAACCAAACATATGCAACATTTTTAGCCGTTAAACCTGCAATTTGCCAAATTGGCCTTCTTTTGCATGTTTCCATTTTTTAGCTGATAACCTGCAATTAATAAATTACGTCACAACTTTACAACTTGTATACATACAGAATTGCAGAATCAGGAACCAAATTTTCCAGTTGAATGACTTTTATAGCATTCTACTTTCATTTATTTATTTATATGCTTCCGTTCATTTGTTTATTATAGCACCCTACTTTTATTTCACTCTGTTACAGCATTCTACTTTAGACTTTTTTCTTATTAATGCATTCTGCTTTGAAAAATCTACCCCTGTATATTTAATTTTTTATTCTTATTAATACATTGTACTTTAAACAATCTACACAATTATACAAGTGAAAATTATTTAGATTTTTCAAAGAACAATGCTATAATATAATTGAAAGTACGATGCTATGATAAACAAATAAAGGTAAGTACGTTGCTATTTCTTGCATAATCTAATTACTTGAAAGGTTCATTGCTTCACATATGCATTTACCTGGTCCATTCCACCAGATGGTGTCCCAATGTGTCATTCACACTCACATGTAAGCTCAGTAACTTCTTTCTGCCATGGAGTAAACGAAGAATTATTATCAGACATATTTTCAAAAGAGTCCCTTGTTATTTACAGAACATATCATTGATAAAATTAGAAAAATAATATGTTTTAAATTGCGGGAGAATATTCGGTATATATACTGATAACAACAAACTACGAATACTGCAAAACTACTTTTAATATCTCCAGCTTGTGAAAATACATAAATACCCTCATCATTGTCATTGAAAATAAAGAGATCAATGCAATACCTTGGGAAGATTAACATTGAGGGCAGCCATTATGACAATTGTAGAAGTGCACACAAAGGATGCAGAACTTTATTGCCCAATCCCTGTATTTGCAAGAAATAGATAAAAATTAAAAGCCATATAATACATTCTTTTGTCTTAAAATGAGAGCACTTACATTATTTATGTCTAAAAAAAACGTATTACATAGAGACGTTGGGCAAACGTGCAACAAGCTGCGCCGCTAGCCCTTTTTGAATTGCAAAGCTGATACGTTTAAAAACAAAATCCAAAGATCTAAGGGACATGATGGTACTCTACATAACCCGTTGAACTCTGTTGAGTAGCTCCACAGCTTCAGGTGCGAGAAAACCGAAGGTATCAAAAGCGAAAGGGATAAACACATGTTGATTTTCACGACATGCCTTATCGTGTTTATCCACTTTGCATGCAGCTGCTTTCAAAGCCGCTTGCCTCCCTGTGAAACCTCCACTCCTCAAGTTGACAAGTAAGGAAACCCCGGTAAGGTCCACACATGCATGTTTACCTCCCATCCATCCGAAGACCAAAAGTTAACTTTATGTTACTCAAATTAAAAAGTTAACTTTTAATTCAACACTTCTCTTACCAGTTGGAACTGTTCCATCAATAATAACATCAAGTCAACTGGTGAACCAACATCTAGTCCGGCTGATCTAGCATATTCATATAAACCCTTATACCTGCACAATACATATTATAAAAATATAAATATCAACTATATAATGAAATATCAATTGTTTCACCATGACATTAGGTAAAAATATTTATCAAAATTTATAAATGCTCACCCACAAATAAAATATATCTCTCCTAGAAAAAGCATGAGGTTGGATATGAAACTTACAAACAATATATGTGTTTTTGCAAACATAAAGAGCAATTTTACCTGGTTAGGATCAATAGGGTAGGTACACATTATGTACTAGTCAATAACATTTGAAATCCTAAAACAAATAAAAACCTTATGTAATGTAATCGGGAAACATTTTCAAGTAGGATGTGCGTACTTGAAACTACAACCTACAGACAGAAAAGGTACAAAGTAGGAAATCTGAAACATAATTTTGAATGGTGTTAGATAAGCAAGATGAAAACGATTGAAACCAAGATGCGAGAAATCTAAGATGCTTCAACCCTGGTGGAATACACGATTTTATAGTTGAAATAAGCCATGGCGGAGCGTTATCATTCTTCCGAAATTGAAATTTGAAATACGAAGCTGAGATTAGAAATCGGTAAATTAGCCATAATACATGTGTAAATCGAGGAGATATTCAATAGACGAAGCTAAGAATCAGCAACAATTTTGAACGAATTCGGGGAATCCGCCCAAATTTGGGAGGCGTATGGGTATATCAAGCGACAGCGGTTTAGGGCTTACAAGTCAAGCAAATCAAGCAGCGGTGGTAGCTGAGTATGGGTATATCAAGCGACAGCGGCAATGGTGATGGTGTTCGTTTATGTTTGTTCATTTAGTTTCATTTTATGTTCATATATGTTTAATTGTGTTTGATTACATTACAATATTATATGTTTTTTTATGTTCATAAATGTTTAATTGTGTTTGTTTATCTCTGTTTGTTTATGTTTGTTCGTTTATGTTCGTTTAGCATGTTCACGAACACAAACAAACGAACATGAACAAGACAGTTGTTAAATGAACGAACATGAACAAGAAAACTTGTTCGTTTAATTGTTCGTGTTCATTCGTTTGTTCGGCTAACTTAAACGAACGAACATGAACAAGCCCTCATTCATGTTCGTTCGGTTCGTTTACAGCCCTAGTGGTGGTTGTCGCCGTTTGATGTTAGGGACAGCGATGGTGAAGAAGCAGTAGTGGTGTTGCTAGGGTTTCAAAGAGAGGAATCGTCAAACAACGGTGGTGGATTTACACAAGATATAGAGGTGGGTTTCAAATAAGGATATGATTACATCCCTGATTTCTTGCTTCATTTCCTGAACTATTGGCATTAAATGGGTTATTATTGCTAATCTAGATATTTTCCCATGAGGTCAATTCTCATTATACGGAAACTATAAATACAAGGGTACAAGGCACATGGGCCAGAATACATTGGGCTATAATAAATAATACAATATACAATAATTATATATCCGCTAACACCCCCCAGCAGTTTTATCGGAGGAGAATTCCGAACGTTCAAACTGGACTTGAAATCGTTGAAGAGGTGTGTCGGAAGGCCTTTGGTGAAGATGTCGGCATATTGAGCGGAAGAGGGCACGTGGAACACTCGAACTGCGCCCCGAGCAACCAGTTCATGAACAAAATGAATATCAATCTCGATGTGTTTCGTGCGCTGGTGTTGGACTGGGTTCGAAGTCATGTAAACCGAGCTAATATTGCCACAGTAGACAATAGTGGCTTTGGTAGGCGGATACCGAAGCACACGGAGCAAGTTACGAACCCAGCAAGTCTCTGCAACGGTGTTTGAAACACCACGATATTCAGCCTCTGCACTGGACCCAGAAATAACCCCTTGTCGTTTAGAGGACCGGGAGATAAGATTATCTCCGAGAAACACACAATAACTAGAGGTCGAACGGCGAGAAACCGGGCATCCGCCCCAGTCTGCATCCGAGTATGCCCGAAGGTCAGACGAGGGGGAATGTGAAGCTGTAAACCATGGTCAAGAGTACCTCTGATGTAGCGCAGGATGCGCTTAAGGGCATGCAAGTGTGGCTCCTAAGGATCATGCATAAATAAACAGATCTGTTGTACCGCAAAAGAGATGTCTGGACGGGTGAATGTGAGGTACTAAAGAGCACCCGCTAGACTACGGTAGTGAGACGGGTCGGCAACCGGAGGTCTAGTAGCATCCAGCTTATGAGTAGTCTCTGCAGGCGTACGAGTTGGATTGCACTTAGACATATGAGCACGATCAAGGATCTCGGAGGCATACTTTCTCTAAGAGAGAAAGAGTCCATGAGAGGAGTGTGTGGCTGAGATCCCAAGAAAATAGTTAAGGGCTCCGAGATCTGTCATGGCAAACTCACGGCTGAGCTGAGAAAGGATAGACTGAAGAAGAGTGGTAGAGGATGCAGTCAAGACAATGTCATCCACATATAATAGCAAGTACGCAATGTCAGCTCCATGATGGTATATGAATAGAGAAGAATCAGTAAGACTGTGATGAAAACCCATGTGACAAGCCTGCTAAGCAAACCGCTGATACCAGACCTGTGGGGCCTGCTTTAGGCCATACAAGGAGCGCTGGAGAAGATAAACATGATCTGGGTGCTGAAGGTCACGAAATCCTAGGGGCTGGTGCATGTAAACTGTCTCCTGAAGATGACCGTGAAGAAAGGCATTCTTCACGTCAAGATGATGAATAGACCAATGTCTGGAGATGGCCAAACTGAGGACAATGCGTATGGTAGTCGGCTTTACCACCGGACTAAAGGTCTCATCACAGTCGATCCCTGGTTGCTGACTGCGCCCGTTAGCCACAAGACGGGCTTTATATCGTGAGAATGATCCGTCAACATTAAATTTCTATTTAAATAGCCACATAGATTGAACTACATTTGCTCCCGGCTGACGTGGAACAAGGACCCAAGTCTCATTCGTAATAAGAGCATTATATTCCTCATTCATGGCTTTATGCTAGTGTGGATCTTTTAAAGCCTGGATATGTGACCTCGGGACAGATGAGATAAAAGAGGAGTGAAGGTTAAGGCGGTCTATGGTTTAAGAATGCCACTTCTGGATCGAGTATGCATGTGGTGAATAGGAGGTGGGGGAGGGGGTCCTCGTGAGGTGGGATAGGGGAGACGGAGGGGGGTAGGCTCGTGAGGAGCAGAGTCCCCGTTAATGTGAGTGTCCGGAGCGGAAGGAGTGGGGTGAAGGATATGCCGAAGAATGGGAGACATATCAGAGTCGGAGAGAAAATCATAGGAGGGAGGTTCGGTGGGGGTGACCGAGCCGTAAGGGAAAACATTCTCGTCAAACATGATGTGGCGAGAGATGATGATCTTACGTGTGGAGAGATCAAAGCAGCGAAAGTCGCGATGGTAAGTGGGGTAGCCTAGGAAGATGGAAGGAGAGGACCGGGGTTGGAGTTTATCAGTGGTATGTAAGCGAGGGAAGCATAGATAACCAAATACACGGAGATGATCGTATGTGGGATGGCGGTGAAAAAGGCGGTAGTGGGGGTGTCATTAGATATAGAGACAGATGGAAGTATGTTGAGCAAATGGGCTGCCATGTAAAGGGCTTCGGGCCAGAAGGTGGGAGGTAGATGAGAGTGGAAAAGGAGAGTGTGCATCATATTGTTAATGGTGCGAATCATGCATTCAGATCGCCCATTTTGTTGAGAGGTGTGAGGGCAGGAAAAACGGAAAGTCATCCCGTGAGATGCAAAGTGAGTATGGAATTGTTTATTATTGTACTCCCCCCATTATCACATTGAAATTGTTTGATGTGACCCCCAAATTGATTTGAGATAAGGTTGAAAAAATGTAAGAACTTCTCAAAAGCTTCAGATTTTTTTTAAAGGTACACCCAAAGATAGTGAGTAAAATGATCAAGAAATAAGATATAAAATTTCAAACCACCATTGCTAGAAATAGGAGATGTCCACAAGTCAGAATGAATAATCTCAAAAGGTGCACAAACAGTAGAATCAGACAAAGTAAAAGGTAATCTAGTGTGTTTGCCAAGTTTACATGCATGACAAGTAACATTATGTTTTGGTAAATGACAATAAATAGAACTATTGGAAGATAAATGCTTCAAGACTTGATCCCCGGGGTGACCGAGTCGTTGATGCCAGGTGGTGGGAGATGAGGAGACAAAGGCATGACTTGTGGAGCTTGTGACAGGGTAGAGCGGCCCAGAGCTATCACAACGGATGAGAGGACGGCATGTCTGATAATCAAGAACGGTAAAACCATAAGGATCAAAGTCAATAGAGCAATTGTTATGGGTAGTGAATTTTCTGACACAAATAAGATTTTTAATAATTTTGGGAGTAATAAGAACATTTTGTAAGTGAAGGGGGCGATAAATGTTGGGAATAGGAAAAAAAGAGTGTCCCGAGGTCACAATCGGTATTGCAGAACCGTTACCAACATAAATAGAGCGAGGGTAATGATTATTACTGAATGAATTAAGTATACCTGAGTGGTTGTGAACGTGATCGGTTGCCCCAGTGTCCATTACCCAACCATCGTTTCTCGGGTCGTTTAGTGACATGGCGTTCAACATTTGCGGGAGAGAGGTGGGCTGGTCATTGCCGAGAAAGGCCCACGGGGGCTGAATGGATCCAGAAGTCTGAAAATGGGCCTGCAGAGTAGAGAAGTGAGGCTGGTTGGGCGAAGATGGCCTGCTGCCTGTTAGGTGTATTTCTAAGCATGTTTTCATGCCTTTTTATCCTTGTTTTACCTTGCATTTCATTCTCATTATTGCATATTTTCATATTTTTTCGGGATTTCAAGAATAGCAACCTACTTTCACACTTTGTGGTTGTTTTCAGGTGTTTTTGAGGATTGAATCTTGCATTGGATGACAATGGGAAGCTACACAAGAAATTTCAGAAGAAACGGAGCTCAAACGAAGAAGTTACAAAAAAATAAAATCATCCCGAAGACAGAATGTTACACGACCGTGTAACTTTTGCCCTATAAGTTACACGGCCGTGTAACTTTGCTTTGCCACGTGGATGCCATGTCAGCTCAGGGTAGGGCAAAAGATGAAATCCAGGATTACACGACCGTGTAATTTTGGCCCAAGAAATTACACGGCCGTGTAACTTTTCCTGGTGACCAGATCTGCTTTTTAGCCCACTTTGAGTTGTTTATTCCTTCTTGTGCTGTCATTCCCATGCTACACGACCAGATCCAGATCCAACCTGATTTTGAGGCCATGTGATGAGAGAAGTGGGTCTAGGAATGATGATGTTTGCCATTGTCCATTTTACCATTTTGCCCTTGGTGTGTTAGTATAAATAGATGTGTTTAGTTAGCCTTAGAATCATCTCTTATTCCATTAACTTCTGAATACTCTCTAGATACATTGAGTTTGTGTTTGTGTGCTACTTCAAGTGTGGATTATCTTCATTTTGTAAGTTTATATATCTTTTACTAGTCATGAGTGGCTAGTAACCTTATTTTCTGGTTTTGCATTAAGGATTATGATTGTGATTTAATATAAAGTTTGATGTTTGATTTTATATCTCTCTAGTGATATGATTTTGAGGCTTAACAAACGTTTGATTTTTATTTATTTCATATTGGTCATTTGATCTCAAATATAAATCAATCTAGTCATACAAATTATGAAATCCGTAATTGTTTTATAAAATGTTATTTGTGACAATCATCTTTAATTGGTGAAAATCATATCTCATGTTTTGACGCTCCAACGCTTGTTTAGGAGTATTGAACATTGTTGGGAACATTCACATAAAACATAATGCAATCTTTCATTCAAATTCTACGATGGTGTATGTACGAGCTTTCGGCATACACTTGACTAATCTAGATTTGATTAGTAAGATTAGTCTTAGTTAACGAGCTTCTCTTGACTAATGTACATTAGGTGAATGGTGTATGTACGAGCTTTCGGCATACACAAAGTACCAATTTAGAAAGATTAAAGTTATAAAACATCATTCTTATTGTTATTTCCAATCATATGACTACAAATGCAAAACCAGAATTTGTCCCCAATTTATAAAAGCAATCATTCTATATATTTTGTCCCAAGTTATTTGTTCTCGACATTTACATAATTATTGTCTAATTATTCATCAAAACAAACCCCCCTCTTGGTTACTTTCTTTACAAGTTTGAATCTCGTGAAATCAAGGCATAATCCATTAGACCATCGCTCCCTGTGGATCGACCCTACTTGCCATTTATACTACATAGTTAGTATTTATTACAAGTAGTGTAATCACGAAATATCGGTAATTAAATCATTCCAAAACCATATTTCAACTCTTTTATTTTGTTGGTTACGACACTCAACAAATTGGCGCCGTTGCCGGGGAGCACGGTATTACTAATATTTTATGCCCAGATCTGATCGAACAGGTACACCTCTTGAGATCAACAAAGAAATAGAAAAGACCGCAAAAATATTAAGAAAGCAAACTAAGCTTCGAAAGAAGCTTGATTACCAAAGATCTCATACTACACCAACACTCTCTCCTACACCACCTTCCACTTCTACTTCTACTCCTGATCTTTCTTCTAACCCATTAAAAATGGGTGACGAAGAAAAGACCTTAAGACAATGGGGTGAGCGAAAAGATACACAACAACCTTTGTGTATAAATTATCCCAATGTGGAGAATTTTGAGCTAAAATCCGGGCTCATACACTTACTTCCAACCTTTAGAGGTTTGGAAAATGAAGATCCTCATAAATTCCTTAAGGAGTTTCATGTAGTATGTTCGGGTATGAAGCCCCATAATGTGACAGAAGACCAAATCAAGCTAAGGGCATTCCCCTTTGCTCTTTACGATGCCGCAAAAGAATGGTTGTACTATCTCCCACCGGGGACGATAACAACATGGAACGATATTGCTCAAGCATTCCTTGACAAATACTTCCCGGAGCCAAAAGCTTCAAGCATACGTAGAGAGATTCTCACCTTGCGTCAAGGACGACGAGAATCCTTGCACACATATTGGGAGAGGTTTAAGAAACTTTGCGCTCGGTGCCCACAACACGGTTTGTCTGAACACCAACTTCTCCAAAATTTTTGTGAAGGCCTATCTCATCTTGATAGGCGAATTATAAATGCTTCAAGTGGTGGAGCCTTGCTAGACAAGACTCCGTCCCAAATCCGGGCCTTAATTGCTACTTTGGCCGAAGATTCAAAGCATTCAATCGGAGAAGATGAATGGTATTCCGACCCTCCACGAGGAGAGAAGCAAGTAAGTACTCCTCACATTGAAACTCAAATATCTGAACTAACAAAAGCTGTCATTTTGTTAACTAAAGAGAGAGGAGCCGAACCAAAAGCAAGAGCTTGTGGAATTTGCTTACAACATGGTCACCCGACCGACATGTGCCCATCCTTGCAAGATGAAAACGAGCATGTAAATGCTATGGGTAACCACGTGGGACAAAATTCCAGGAATATTGACAACAATCAATCGTGGAGAAATGCGCAACCGAGACCTCAATATCAACCACAACATACCGCACCACGAAACCCCTCAGGTATGTCTTTGGAGGAAATTGTCTCTAACTTGGCTAAAAATACAATATCTTTTCAGCAAGAGACAAAAGCAAGCATCCAATTCTTGGAAAAACAAATATCACAACTTGCAACAACGGTTGGCAAGTTGGAAAGTAGGCTGGAAACTAAATTGCCAGCCCAAACAGAAGCAAACCCAAGGCACAACGTGAGTGCCATCTCCCTTAGAAGCGGGAAGATTTGCAAGGACCCAAGTGTGGCCAAAGATGCGGAAAAAGAAGGCACAAAGCAAGCAGAAATCCCAAGCCATACTCCATCACCCCCTTTTCCTTCAAGATTCTTAGAATCAAAGAAAGAAAGGGAAGATAGAGAAATCATGGCCACGTTTCGCAAGGTGGAGGTAAACATTCCCTTACTTGAGGCCATTAAACAAGTTCCTAGATATGCTAAGTTCCTTAAGGAACTTTGCACATCTAAAAAGAAACTCAAAGGGGATGAGACAATAAAAGTCAACGAGAATGTCTCGGCAATCATACAAAAAAGATTGCCACCAAAATACGGGGATCCGGGCGTATTCATGGTTCCTTGTAAATTGGGGGATACAAACATACCGAGAGCCATGCTTGATCTCGGTGCCTCTATCAATGTCCTACCACTTTCAACTTTCAAAAACTTAAAGAAAGGAACATTGAAACGCACCGGAGTCGTTATTCAATTGGCCGATAAATCTACCATACGTCCAAAAGGCGTGTTGGAAGACGTATTAGTCCAAGTGAATAACTTGGTTTTTCCCGCTGATTTTTATGTCGTCGATATGAGAGATGACGACTCACCGAATTCAAGTTCCACACTTTTAGGGAGACCATTCTTAAAAACATCGAGAACAAAAATTGATGTTTTTAATGGTACCCTATCTATGGAATTCGATGATGAAGTTGTAACCTTCAATATTGATCAATCCATCCGCTACCCAAGCGATGTGCCTCCCGAAAACCTAAGGGAAAACAATTCATTGTTACCAAATGAGCATGAAAACAAAAATTTAGTAGCAATGGTTTCTATGAACGAAACAACAACTGGACTTACTGAAGGGTCCAAGCCTGTGGATCGCCAAGATCATCAAAGCAATGATTTGGATTTGCAAAATAGAGATCCACCTCCTATACCAAAACAAACGAGAAACAAACACCATTTCAAACGGTTTACCGAGTGTTTCTCTACCAACCAAGGAATGGACATGGAGGAATGTCCAAGGTAAGCTTTCCTCAGCCCCCGTGTATGGGTCCTTAAGCCCAAACACGGGCCCGTGTCGAGCCAAAGACGTTAAACAAGTGCGCTAACCGGGAGGCAACCCGGGGGTATTTTTGTCAATTTTTCAAAGTGTGAATTTTTGTGTTTTTATAATTTTTCTGTATATAACTTTCAATTACCTACGTGAGAAAACGATCGGAATCGAAAACGGACTACCGAGGCTCAAAATACGAAAAACGAAAAATGAAAAACGGGACAGAATGTTACACGGCCCGTGTAACTTGTCACCCTATAAGTTACACGGCCGTGTAACTTCGAAAAATGGTCAAAATCGTTTTGGGTCATAAGGTAAGTTTACACGACCGTGTAACTATTCAAGCCAAAGTTACACGGCCGTGTAACTTTGGCCAGCGGCATTTCTGTCTTTTTCGCATATTATATAAACCAAACACTTCATTTTTTATCTGCACACGGTCGCGAATTGCTTCAAAACCCCCTGCCGAGTCCGATAACCACAAAGCCAAGATCGATTTCTTCAATTTTTCTTCTAATTTCTTCAAGTTTTGTTAAAATCCAAAGGTTAGTTCCATCATTTCTCATCTTTTCCTTCATTTTGAGCACAAGAAACATCCAAATCCATGGTTAATTTCGGATTTCTTGAAACCCTAGAAAATAAGGGTTTTGATTTTTTGTTGCTAAATTGTTGAAATTACTTAGGTTTAAGCTTGGGGAAGACAAGGATAGAAGGAATCAAGGTCAACATCACCATTGTCAAGCTTCAATTCGGTGAATTCTTTCCAAAACTCAAAATCTTCATAATTTTTGGTTTTTGGCTAGATAATTGGTTCTTGGCTTTGAATTGTGAAACCTTTGTGTTTAAATTTGTGTGTTTTATTGTTTGAGTGTTGTTTTTGTTCATTTCCTTTGTTGAAGCTAAATGGCATCATCATCCCGTACCTACTCTAGGGGTAATAAAAGGCAAATCGTATATTCGGCCTCTAGTGGCTCTTCTGATGAGGAGCCCGAACAGCAGGACTTTGATATGGGCGATGCGGGTATCGCATTCATGACCGATGCCCAAGAGACCCGCTTTTATAACTTCTTGGAACGAACGGGAAAAGCCCAAAAATTCGTTGATGTCCCAACTTTGCGAGACTTGCACATAGAGGCAGGAGTACGCAAACTCCTGTCCAATATTGGCTGGGAAGGGTTGATGAATATAAGCGAGAAAAGCTATTCCAACCCCACTATCGAATTTTTGTCTTCCGTTGAATTTAACGTTCATACTACAGTCTTGTCTTTTAGAATGTTCAACAGGTCTCACCAAATCACACAAAACCAATTGTGTGAACTTATTGGCGCACCGGTCGCCAACACTTATGACCAAAGAGGCAAACTGAACAAGCTGTTCCACCGTGAAGTTGGCAATTTCTGGACCAGAATTTCCACAGAAAACTTCTACCGTCCCAGTAATGCCAAAGCCTCCAGCATCATCCACCCCGTCCTAAAAGTCACGCACCGCATCATTGCCTCTATCCTCTTCCCACAAGAAGAGATAAGCAAAGCTGGCCTAAATGAGCTTGAGCTTCTCTACTGCATGATTAATCCAGGGCCTAAAACCCCAAATTTTGGATCCTGGATCATGTACAAACTACTTAAGCTAAGTAGAAGTTCATCTGGCCAGCTACATTGCGGTGGCATTATCACTCTTATAGCCAAACATCCAGCTCTGGGCATCAGGTTTCCTGATAACCTTGAGATGGTCAGAGGTGAGCGATACCTCACCTCTGATGTCCTTGAGGGTATGAGGTTATTTCGACGCCCCCAATCAGACGAAATATGGCAAGCCGACGGACGCGACTATCTGCGGGTCAACAACAGAAATGCCAGAATCCTACGATTAGCCAACCCTGTCTCCACCACAAATTGGAAGCCTCCTTCCAACATGGGCCTACAACTACCCACTCCCAACCTACCCCCTCGAGAGCCCAGTCCACCCCCAAGACAACCCCAGGAGCCTGGCCCTTCAAGCTCTGCTAGCTCATTTCCTCCAGAGCACAGTCTATACATGGAGCAATTTTCTAGCATAAACTCCCAGCTTGCGGATCTTCGCCTTGATTATCAAGGCATCTATGATAATCTTGGTGAGATTGATACACACCAAATGGAGCTGCGCCAAGACTTTGAGCAGTTTAGAGAGAACCAATATAAACATAACCAAGATGTTATGTCTATACTCTCTGACATACAAAGGTCCGTTGCCTTCAACCCATGGCAACAGCAGCAACCACTACAGCCACCGCAACAACAGCAGCCAGGCAGCCAAGCACCACCACCCCCTCAATTCCCGCCTTACCCATATTTCCCACCGTACCCCTCAGTAGGTTGTTTCTTTCTTTCTCCTTCCCTAATGCATTGTGGACATTGCATTTATTTTAAGCTTGGGGATGGGGAATAAATCCCTTGATTTAAAAAAAAAAAAAAAAAAAAATTTTCAAAAATATTTTATTTCTTGCATTCATTTTAAACTTTTGCATGCATTTTTGTTATCTCTTACTTCTCACCTATGTGACACCTTTAAATTGCAACCATAATACATCTCATAGTTAAACTTCTTGTATTTTTGTCCCCTATCTACATGCAACATCACCATCTTTTGAAACTTTAGATCTTCATTAGGAACTTCTTTTTATTAATTTTCTAGCATAGATACGATTGGGAGAATTATAAAACACACATGAAATTGAATCAAAATTATTCTAGCAAAGGATGCTTTATTCACCCGTGAGTTCATCAATGTGTGTAATCGACTAGGAGAAATACTATGGAAGTTGCACTAGTCCCCCCTCATGACCATACATTTGCATATTGTCTATTAAACATAAGGTTTATCTCAAAATCGCGATTTTCCAAAGTTATGGACAAAAATCTTATTTTCTATATTTGTTTTTAGTTTTTGTGTGGTAGTATGTGTCATATGACCTTGTTTATATTATTTTGGTCATTAGTGTGTTTAAATTTTTATTATTTCAAAAATATCATAAAAATTATTGTCTAATCATTTTAGTAAAATTTTGTGAAAATGTTTTTATGGTGAAAATCCAGAAATCATTTCACTTGGTTCTAAAAGATTGGTCTAAAAAAAATAAAAAAAAAAAAAAAAAAAAAATAATAATAATAATAAATAAAAAGACCAAACCAAGTGATCACTCAAGTCATTTAAAGTGAAAAATTTCCTACAAAAATACAATAAAAGCGATTACTTGTTTTGAAAGCCTCATCCTTTTTGCTTTCAACAACTAAATCCAGTTTTGGTTTAAAACTTCATTGACCATGTTTTAAAAGTCTTCATACATCTTGGGTCAATTTTGAAGTTTAAAAAATTTGGTTGTCTCGGTCGTCTAGGTATCTATCATTTGTAAATAGGAATCGAGTTGTAAATTTTTGTCCCTCTGTTTTGAAAATCATGTGTTTAATAAATAAATATGCAAATGAGGTCGGTTGGAGGACTTGAGCAAAGTCAACTTAGTATAAGCTTCCTAGATTCGATATCCGAGCGCCCCTCCTATAAAAATGAGTGTTTATAGCCAAATCTTGAAAATAGAACTTGCAAGGTCACACATCTTGTGACGCGAGTGAATAAACACGAGAGGAGTGAACAATTGTGAGCACGTCCTTTGCTTGCGAGACGCTTTGAATAATAAGTGAAGGTTTCATGTGTGAGTTTATCTTTTGTCCCAACGTGCCTATGCTAAGTAATTGATGAAAATTTGTTCCTTTTAATGGTCTTTTGTTTTGAATAGATGGTCTAACTTATATGTGTGTAGGGTCCAAATTGACATGATTTTTAGATATGATTGATGTTGTCTTGGTTGCTACCTAGGATGTCTATTATTTTTATACTTTGTAGTTTGTTTTCCACATTGTTTAGATCCTTGTTTTCCTTGAGGACAAGAAAAGTCTAAGCTTGGGGATATTTGTTAGGTGTATTTCTAAGCATGTTTTCATGCCTTTTTATCCTTATTTTACCTTGCATTTCATTCTCATTATTGCATATTTTCATATTTTTTCGGGATTTCAAGAATAGCAACCTACTTTCACACTTTGTGGTTGTTTTCAGGTGTTTTTGAGGATTGAATCTTGCATTGGATGACAATGGGAAGCTACACAAGAAATTTCAGAAGAAACGGAGCTCAAACGAAGAAGTTACAAAAAAATAAAATCATCCCGAAGACAGAATGTTACACGACCGTGTAACTTTTGCCCTATAAGTTACACGGCCGTGTAACTTTGCTTTGCCACGTGGATGCCATGTCAGCTCAGGGTAGGGCAAAAGATGAAATCCAGGATTACACGACCGTGTAATTTTGGCCCAAGAAATTACACGGCCGTGTAACTTTTCCTGGTGACCAGATCTGCTTTTTAGCCCACTTTGAGTTGTTTATTCCTTCTTGTGCTGTCATTCCCATGCTACACGACCAGATCCAGATCCAACCTGATTTTGAGGCCATGTGATGAGAGAAGTGGGTCTAGGAATGATGATGTTTGCCATTGTCCATTTTACCATTTTGCCCTTGGTGTGTTAGTATAAATAGATGTGTTTAGTTAGCCTTAGAATCATCTCTTATTCCATTAACTTCTGAATACTCTCTAGATACATTGAGTTTGTGTTTGTGTGCTACTTCAAGTGTGGATTATCTTCATTTTGTAAGTTTATATATCTTTTACTAGTCATGAGTGGCTAGTAACCTTATTTTCTGGTTTTGCATTAAGGATTATGATTGTGATTTAATATAAAGTTTGATGTTTGATTTTATATCTCTCTAGTGATATGATTTTGAGGCTTAACAAACGTTTGATTTTTATTTATTTCATATTGGTCATTTGATCTCAAATATAAATCAATCTAGTCATACAAATTATGAAATCCGTAATTGTTTTATAAAATGTTATTTGTGACAATCATCTTTAATTGGTGAAAATCATATCTCATGTTTTGACGCTCCAACGCTTGTTTAGGAGTATTGAACATTGTTGGGAACATTCACATAAAACATAATGCAATCTTTCATTCAAATTCTACGATGGTGTATGTACGAGCTTTCGGCATACACTTGACTAATCTAGATTTGATTAGTAAGATTAGTCTTAGTTAACGAGCTTCTCTTGACTAATGTACATTAGGTGAATGGTGTATGTACGAGCTTTCGGCATACACAAAGTACCAATTTAGAAAGATTAAAGTTATAAAACATCATTCTTATTGTTATTTCCAATCATATGACTACAAATGCAAAACCAGAATTTGTCCCCAATTTATAAAAGCAATCGTTCTATATATTTTGTCCCAAGTTATTTGTTCTCGACATTTACATAATTATTGTCTAATTATTCATCAAAACAAACCCCCCTCTTGGTTACTTTCTTTACAAGTTTGAATCTCGTGAAATCAAGGCATAATCCATTAGACCATCGCTCCCTGTGGATCGACCCTACTTGCCATTTATACTACATAGTTAGTATTTATTACAAGTAGTGTAATCACGAAATATCGGTAATTAAATCATTCCAAAACCATATTTCAACTCTTTTATTTTGTTGGTTACGACACTCAACACTGCCCAGCAGACCTGGGTCGTTGCTGTTGCTGTTGGGCCTGCCCCATTGGGCCGGTTGTTGTTGTTGAGGTGAAGGCGTCACCTAATTATGTTGTTGGGCCGAAGGAGGAGTTCCCCACACGTGTTGCTGCTGGTAAGTGGGTTGCGGTGGTGGATAAAAGGCCCAGCCATATTGTGGGCCACGACCTCCCCCTCGGCGACGCTGATTACCACCGCCTCCACGTTTGTTGTTGGCGCCACGGGAAGAACCACCAGCACCCCCTCGGCTGGACCCTCGGCTGGAATTTGACCCAACATGTCACACCCCCAAACCACGATGGCAGAATCGTCTGAGGGCGGAACGGGACATAGTATCACAACCATTGCATACATTGAAACATAAGTAGATAAAAACCATCATACATTATAATTGGAAAGTTACATTGTTCAACGGTATTGTTTCAACCCAATTACAATATGATAACGAAATAAGTAAAAGAGACGTCTTCGCATCCCATCCCAAAAGGTTAGTCGGACCGGACTAATTGTTACCTGAGAATACAAGTAGTTTGAAAGAGTGTCAACATTATGTTGGTGAGTTCATAAGATTTTTGTATGAGAAAATTCATAGTCCTTTTTCCTTGTAAAGAGATAGTGTTTGAACCCAGAAAATCCAATATTTTCTTATAAGTGAGTCGTAGTCTTAAAACCCAAAGACCGAAAATGCATACATGTTTCTATACTTGAAAAATAGTATTACGTAGTCTTATTATTGTATGAAACCATTTAAATACATGTTTATTCGTGTATTAATTGTAGATCTAATTTCGTAAAACCTTTGCGTAAGTAAAATCGTACTTTTATTTGTATCTTGCTGAATTGTAGTTTTAATTCCATAAAACTCGTATGTATAAGTAAACCGTAATTGTATTTATATCTTGATAAAATGTAGTTTTAATTTCCATAAAACTTGTGTGTATAATTAAAACCATACTTATATTTGTAACTTGTTAGAATGTACTTTTAATACCATAAAACTCGTACGTATATGTAATCCGTACTCATGTTTATATCTTAATATAATGTAGTTTTAATTTCCATAAAACTAGTGTGTATAAGTAAAACCATACTTATATTTGTAACTTATTAAGATGTTTTAATTCCATAAAACTTGTATGAGAAATCCATTTCCTTGTAAAATAGAGTATCGTAACCAGAAAATCCAATATTTTCTTATAAACGTGTTGTAGTCTTAAAAGGTCCAAAGACTAAAAATGTATAACGTAAATTGTAATATAGTATAAAACTATTTGAAGTGTATATTTTCCACGTAAACAAAATGTATAGTTGATTTCCCCATGTGAGATACCCTATAACCATGTTGTGACTAGTTGACCTGCTACGACGTTCTTCAGGCGTCGGAATGTTAGACATTTGACACCTCAGACCTGCCGGTCTAGCTGTAGCTAACAGCTCAGGTGCGGGGTTGTCAATCCCTTATAGATCTATACTCAAATATCACGCTCTCTTTCCGAGACTCTGGTTATAAATTCAGGACTTATAGTGGGTACTTATAAAAGTAACTTATAGTGGGTACTTATAAAAATACTATGAAGATCCATCTCACAAAAATGTATGTATTCAATCAACTTGTTTACGTAAAATTTGTATATGAAAACTCTTGAAATCATCAATTATCATTTTT
This sequence comes from Cichorium intybus, assembly GCA_023525715.1. NCBI lineage: Eukaryota > Viridiplantae > Streptophyta > Magnoliopsida > Asterales > Asteraceae > Cichorium > Cichorium intybus. The sequence goes on from JAKNSD010000116.1 coordinate 42,438, forward strand.
CCCATGAAAATATAGTAATGTATAATAATTATATAATTTTATATAATTATTTCGTGTTGTTCAAAATGTCATAATAACCTTGTGTTCATAAACTATTCAAATAATAGTTTGTTTTTAGTATACCGTCGTGATAATCATATTTTTACGAATAATAACGAAACAACTTATTCAAATTATTATAAATATGATCTTTTAAGATGTTTCCCACAAAAATGGTGTAATAACTTGGTTATAACCATTTTTGGTAGAAAGTAGTATTTCTGGTCACAAAAACGTAGTTTTTACTAGTTTTTGTTTTTATGACGTTTATATCAAAGATCTAGTATTTTTACACACTTTATTTATAGTTTTGTAATTTTTACACAAACATAGTATGTCACAATGTTTATAATACATAGATCTAACCATATTTCATGTCAAAAACGTTTTTACACAACTATTAGTTTTATAAACTTGTGTAAATCGTTATTTATAGCATATAAACACATATAATCTTGTGTAAATCATTATTTTTGACATGTGAACTTGTATTCTCCCCCAAAATGTTTAGAAAAGATGAAAATTAGGGGTATGAACTCACCCTTGATGCGTGCTTTACTTAGAAACAAGATAGTTCTTGTGGGATTTACGGTAGAAGACAAGATCGAAGCTTCGGAGCTCGGATGACCCTTGGACAAAGCTATTATCCAACGGGTTTACGTAGATGTTAGTGTGTGTAAATGAGATAAAAGTGGTGTAATAAGGTTTAAAATCACTAAAGGAAGCTAACTTACCAAAAAAATTTGAAAAATACTTGAAAACGAAGAACGGTGGTGGTGGAAGGTGGTGGCCGGCGGTGGTTTGTGGTGGTGGAGTGGTGGTGGACGAAATTTAGAGAGAAGGAGGAGGGTTTGTGAGTTTTTCTTGTGTTCAAATGAGATGTGCTAGTCTTTGATTCTTTTTATATGATTTTCTTGGATTTAGTTTTATTAGTGTTTATTAAGAGATCAAATCCAGACTATAAAGCCTAAGATCATGAATAGTGACTTCAAAGATCATGGTGATCTTGGAGAGATTCAGCTGATGGGGGGGGGGGGTAGGGGTGGGGTGGGTTGGTTTTATAAAAATGTCACTCTTTTATATAAAAATAAGTAGTTTTATAAAATCGTAAAACGTTTTAGCGTAATTCTATGAGTTTTTGGAGAAATGATCTTCTAAATAAATATTATGTATAAAAACATTGCTAAACATTTATTTAGATTGAATCATAACTCGTTAGACGATGAAATACGCGTTTAAACGCATTATTCTTCCGATTACGCGATTTTCAGCATTTTACCGGAAAATATATTTAGCTATGAAATTAAATACTAGATAGTATTACGCTTCATAATATATGATTTCTTATCCCAATTTTGATGTTTAAGGCACCTCATTTTGTATTTTAGGTCCAAACCATGTGTACATTTATCCGTTCACAGCGGTTTAACTGTTGTAACTTTCACATACGAACTCCGTTTTCGACATTGTATATTTCCAAAGGTTCGTATTTACGAATACATCGTTTTATGAATCTTATTATTCTCAAAATAATAATTGTACGATTATCGAATTTTTACGCTACAGTAGCTTATTATACGTATTTTCAACGTTTACTCGATAATTGTTTTGAATTAGCGTACGTAGTATTATAATATCTAATAATACTTCGTAAGATTATGGCAAAATTACTTTTCAACATATGGATTATCCTATGCTTTGTTTGACTACAATTGACTTTCGTTGACCAAAATTTACAATTGCACATCATCTACCCGTTAGAACGAATTTCGTCCCGAAATTTAGCTCTTGAGTAGATCCTCAAGGGTTTGGTTATAGATGTGGATATTTCGGTTTCATTTGGTCCTCACGTTCCCAAGTAAATTCAGGTTCACGCGTGGCGCTCCAGCGGACCTTTACTATTAGTATGCGGCTTTGTTTCGTCCTATTGACTTCCCTATTCATGATCTTTACCGGTTCTTTAATGAAGTGGAGATTTTCGTTTACTTCAATTTCGTTAAGCAGAATGACGAGAGTCTCATCGGACAGACACGTCTTTAGGTTTGACACGTGGAAAGTGGGGTGTACATTGTTGATTTCTTGTGGTAGTTGGAGTCAGTAGGCTACAAGACCGATCCTAGCAAGGATCTCAGATGGCCCAACGTATCTTGGGTTTTGTTTTCCACGCTTCTCAAGAGTATCATTCCCTTCTAGGGTGAGACCTTCAATAAAACACGGTCGCTAACCTGGAATTCTAAGGGCTTGCATCGTTTATCCGAGTAATTCTTTTGTTGGTCACGAGATGCTTTCAATCGCTCACGGATCTGAACGATTTTCTCTGTCGTCTCTCGTGTGATCTCTGGACCGGTGATAGTGTTGTTAGGTACTTGTCCTCTGGCTAACTGGGTGTCACCCACCTCAGCCCATCACAGAGGGGATCTGCACTTGCGTCCGTATAAGGCTTCAAATGGAGCAACTTTGATGCTCGTGTAACAAATTTTGTTGTATGAAAACTCGACGAGCGGCAAGTGGGTGTCCCATGACTTACCGAAGTCTATCACGCCACCTCTCAACATGTCTTCCAGCGTTTGGATTGTTCTCTCGCTTTACCTGTCGGTTTGTGGATGGTAAGCTATATTCATGTTGAGCCTGGTACCCAAGGTCTTTTGGAATGATTGCCAAAAACATGGCGTACATCGACTATCTCTATCTGGGATAATGGATATAGGCGCACCATGTAATCGTACAATCTCTTTGATGTACGTCCTTGTCAGTTTTCTCCTTTTTGTCTATCTCTTTTATTGGTAGGGAGTGTGCGGACTTGGTTAACCTATTGACAATTACCCATATGGTGTCTATCCCACCAGTTGCCTTAGGTAACTTAGTTATGAAGTCTATGGTTATCCGCTTCCACTTCTACTCGGGTATTTCTGGTTATTGTAGTAAACCCGAGGGCCTTTGATATTCTACCTTCACCTTGGCACAAGTCAAACACTTGCCCATATACGTAGCAATATCTGCTTTCATGTTTGGCCATCAGTATACTTTGTCTTGCGAGTCTCTTCCAAGACTAACTCCCTGAAGCCACCGAACTTTGGTGTCTGGATTCAGTCCATGAAACATCGCCGGGGCATTGGTCAACCCAATAGGTATCGTGACCAATTTTTGCAGTGGCCATACTGAGTCCTAAATGATGTTTTTGGAACGTCCTCCTCCTGAACTCTAGGTTGACGGTACCCAGCTTTCAAATCGGTCTTTGAAAAGTAGTTGGATCCTTGTAACTGGTCGAACAGGTCATCGATTCTGGGAAATGGGTTTCTGTTCTTGATAGTCAACTTGTTCAATTCTCATTAGTCGATACACATTCTAAAGGATCCATCCTTCTTTTTCATAAATAAAACCGGTGCTCCCCAAGACGAGAAGCTAGGTCTAATGGATCCATTTTCTAGTAGTTCGTGTAGCTGGCTAGCTATCTCCTGCATCTTTGTTGGGGCTAGTCTGTATGGAGACTTTTGCTAGGTAGTAGCTCTCGGGATCAAGTCGATTCTGAACTCGACCTGTCATGTTGGGGGTATCCTCGGAAGATCTTCTGGAAAACAAATCAGGAAGGTCACGGACTTCTGGTATGTGTATGGTTTCCTTCACTTCCTTCTTCTTATCAACGACGTGGGCTAAGAAAACATAGGAATCCCACCCTACTACTCTACTATAGTGGAATTTCTTCCGGTGCTGACGAGTCGTCTTGTAAATGCATAGCCATATACAGTGCAGAAATAAATAGGCATTCGAATAGGAGATCCTACCCTAAGGCAACAACTAAACAAGGAACATGCCATAGGGCTAACTCAAACATTCTCATACTATTCAGTTTCTTACTGTATATACAAATTTTTTTTAGTGGTACTCATACACGAGATGACTCGGGGGTTTTTTCCTGGTTTGCCGCCGTACACAATGAGGGTTTTCTTGAGTCGTATCACTTTCTCATGGCACATGGTATCGGCGTGGTGAGGGTCTAACTAACCCATGCCAATGGTTACTACGGCAGGATCCTGAATTGCTTCTCTTGTTCCCAAGGCCATATTCTTTCCTTGATTGCATCTGACTGGACCCCTTTGCCTTCGAGTAGTCTCTCTTGAAGTGCTCGGTTTCGTCATACCCAAAAGAAGCACGACTCAAACCCGAGTTGGACGCTTGATTGGTTTCCCAGTGCCAGAATCTTGCAAAAGCGGGCTGTATGTCCTTTCTGCTTGCAGTCATAGCAGGTCATCTCTCTGCAGGCACAAGTATGATGAAGATGGCATTTTTTTGCGTTTTGGGAGATTCCCGGAATATTGTTTTGATAAATTTCCTAAGGGTACGTACTAAGGATAGACAGTGAAATTTTGATATGTGTCAAATGTAAAGTCTATTCAGGTGTTGTCCACAAAATAATTTGTGAAAAGATCAAGGGTTTCTGGAGCCACAATTTCTGTTGCGAGTACTCTCACCACCATAGAACCATATTCAAAGGATATGTTTAGGGAGTCATTGTCTCTAACGGGGGCGGTGAAAGCTCATGATAGATTAAATCACATGTTCTAGGTGATGTTGGAACGGTTTAGAACGATAAGTAGCTTCACTGTCATCAAAATGCGTTACAACTCCAAGCGAATGATGATGCTTGCGTGGTAACCAACCGAGGTAGTAAGAGAATGAAGAAATTCCTTATGATAAATCGTCAATGAGGGAACTCATGTAGAACTATATTGGTTACTATTTTGATGAATTATCCAACTGCTTAAGTCGTGCCAATTGCAAATTTGCAAGGGGTCGGAAAAATGAGTTTAGGAGTTAGGAACTATTTGAAATTGTAAAGGTAGCGTGCTACTTTGAAAGGAGGCGTAAAAGTATCGATCATTGAGAATGAGTACATTCTCAACTTAGTGATTCTAAGAAAGCAATCCTTTGGAGGATATAGAATTACAACATTAAAAACCTTTCTCTCCTCAAAATGAAGGACTTGGCAAATTGTTTGTACAACGTTTCATGGTGTGAATGCAGTTCCGTACCTTTTATAGAGTCATTGGTTAAGCTATAGGTTTGACGTGTGGAGTAAGGGGATTTAATCATTGATAACAATAAGAATGCCAGTAATGCCAGAGGGACTCAAAATGATGTATGAAACGATATGGGTCGAAGGATAACTCAAAGTTATAGGAAATTTACGTGTGTCGACGAGGTGCGAAGTTGAACTAGGAATGAAAAGCGTAAGGTCAAACTTTGTTCCAGAAACATGTGAATAATTTGGAAAGTGTAAGTTGATGGTACACTTGATAATATCACTTGTGTTTCTAGGGGCCATGAACTAAAACTTAGAAATTTTTGACATAAGGGGAAGCGGTTTGTGCATTAAATTACAATACACGAAGTAAAAATGGTCGGGTATGCATCCCCAAAGAAGATGGTTTAGAATCAAGAGATATCCTAGCTTACGTCTTAAGCTCAAGATGGAAACAATCCTAAGGCTAAAATCGTAGCGCAAAAGGAAGGTCTCACATATTGGTCAACTATAGGTTAAACTTCTGTGTCTCCTCGGGAGTCATATCGGGAATGCTCACCAATGGTTTTCAAGTCGTGACTACTCATGGCAACTCAACTGTCCCTTAATGTGTAGCTCCTGTTGTCGCCCTTGTCGGCATCGGAACCCTTTTCTTAGTCGTAACTCAGGTACGCAGACGATAAAGAGGTATCAAGATAATATTGATATTAGTGTCGACTTAGAATTGCTAGTAGTGTCTCTTAATAATAACTAATACTATCAAAGTATTTATGTTAAGTGTTGACATGGTTACTAAGTGTTTTAGGATTCTCGAGTTTTTACTCCGTTGCCCATTATGCTCACACTTAGTTATATGTCGGTCAAACACTAGTCAAACGTAGTTGATCAGGCTACGTTTCCCCATGGTTTGATAACATATTATACTAAGTCTAATTATAATGTTCAACTTAAACTCTAATGTTCAACTTAAACTCTAATGTTCTTAGATTGTTGTATTGTGATACTATCTTTGTTTGTATGCATATACTTTTATATAAATATCATTGTATTTTAAAGTATATTTGTGCGAAACGTTTTGGAGAGTTTTAGTCCCATTGTATTTATAGTTGTATATCTTAAATGGATTGATATACTTAGTTCACTATAAACAATGCTCTGATACCAATCTGTGACACCCCCAAACCACGATGGCAGAATCATCTGAGGGCGGAACGGGACATAGTATCACAACCATTGCATACATTGAAACATAAGTAGATAAAAACCATCATACATTATAATTGGAAAGTTACATTGTTCAACGATATTGTTTCAACCCAATTACAATATGATAACGAAATAAGTAAAAGAGACGTCTTCGCATCCCATCCCAAAAGGTTAGTCGGACCGGACTAATTGTTACCTGAGAATACAAGTAGTTTGAAAGAGTGTCAACATTATGTTGGTGAGTTCATAAGATTTTTGTATGAGAAAATTCATAGTCATTTTTCCTTGTAAAGAGATAGTGTTTGAACCCAGAAAATCCAATATTTTCTTATAAGTGAGTCGTAGTCTTAAAACCCAAAGACCGAAAATGCATACATGTTTCTATACTTGAAAAATAGTATTACGTAGTCTTATTATTGTATGAAACCATTTAAATACATGTTTATTCGTGTATTAATTGTAGATCTAATTTCGTAAAACCTTTGCGTAAGTAAAATCGTACTTTTATTTGTATCTTGCTGAATTGTAGTTTTAATTCCATAAAACTCGTACGTATAAGTAAACCGTAATTGTATTTATATCTTGATAAAATGTAGTTTTAATTTCCATAAAACTTGTGTGTATAATTAAAACCATACTTATATTTTTAACTTGTTAGAATGTAGTTTTAATACCATAAAACTCGTACGTATATGTAATCCGTACTCATGTTTATATCTTAATATAATGTAGTTTTAATTTCCATAAAACTAGTGTGTATAAGTAAAACCATACTTATATTTGTAACTTATTAAGATGTTTTAATTCCATAAAACTTGTATGAGAAATCCATTTCCTTGTAAAATAGAGTATCGTAACCCAGAAAATCCAATATTTTCTTATAAACGTGTTGTAGTCTTAAAAGGTCCAAAGACTAAAAATGTATAACGTAAATTGTAATATAATATAAAACTATTTGAAGTGTATATTTTCCACGTAAACAAAATGTATAGTTGATTTCCCCATGTGAGATACCCTATAACCATGTTGTGACTAGTTGGCCTGCTACGACGTTCTTCAGGCGTCGGAATGTTAGACATTTGACACCTCAGACCTACCGGTCTAGCTGTAGCTAACAGCTCAGGTGCGGGGTTGTCAATCCCGTATAGATCTATACTCAAATATCACGCTCTCTTACCGAGACTCTGGTTATAAATTCAGGACTTATAGTAGGTACTTATAAAAGTACTGTGAAGATCCATCTCACAAAAATGTATGTATTCAATCAACTTGTTTACGTAAAATTTGTATATGAAAACTCTTGAAATCATCAATTATCATTTTTCCCATGAAAATATAGTAATGTATAATAATTATATAATTTTATATAATTATTTCGTGTTGTTCAAAATGTCATAATAACCTTGTGTTCATAAACTATTCAAATAATAGTTTGTTTTTAGTATACCGTCGTGATAATCATATTTTTACGAATAATAACGAAACAACTTATTCAAATTATTATAAATATGATCTTTTAAGATGTTTCCCACAAAAATGGTGTAATAACTTGGTTATAACCATTTTTGGTAGAAAGTAGTATTTCTGGTCACAAAAACGTAGTTTTTACTAGTTTTTGTTTTTATGACGTTTATATCAAAGATCTAGTATTTTTACACACTTTATTTATAGTTTTGTAATTTTTACACAAACATAGTATGTCACAATGTTTATAATACATAGATCTAACCATATTTCATGTCAAAAACGTTTTTACACAACTATTAGTTTTATAAACTTGTGTAAATCGTTATTTATAGCATATAAACACATATAATCTTGTGTAAATCATTATTTTTGACATGTGAACTTGTATTCTCCCCCAAAATGTTTAGAAAAGATGAAAGTGAGGGGTATGAACTCACCCTTGAGGCGGGCTTTACTTAGAAACAAGATAGTTCTTGCGGGATTTACGGTAGAAGACAAGATCTAAGCTTCGGAGCTCGGATGACCCTTGGACAAAGCTATTATCCAACGGGTTTACGTAGATGTTAGTGTGTATAAATGAGATAAAAGTGGTTTAATAAGGTTTAAAATCACTAAACGAAGCTAACTTACCAAAAAGATTTGAAAAATACTTGAAAACGAAGAACGGTGGTGGTGGAAGGTGGTGGCCGGCGGTGGTTTGTGGTGGTGGAGTGGTGGTGGACGAAATTTAGAGAGAAGGAGGAGGGTTTGTGAGTTTTTCTTGTGTTCAAATGAGATGTGCTAGTCTTTGGTTCTTTTTATATGATTTTCTTGGATTTAGTTTTATTAGTGTTTATTAAGAGATCAAATCTAGACTATAAAGCCTAAGATCATGAATAGTGACTTCAAAGATCATGGTGATCTTGGAGTGATTCAGCTGATTGGGGGAGGGGGGTAGGGGGTGGGGTGGATTGGTTTTATAAAAATGTCACTCTTTTATATAAAAATAAGTAGTTTTATAAAATCGTAAAACGTTTTAGCGTAATTCTATGAGTTTTTGGAGAAATGATCTTCTAAATAAATTTTATGTATAAAAACATTGCTAAACATTTATTTAGATTGAATCATAACTCGTTAGACGATGAAATACGCGTTTAAGAGCAGTATTCTTCCGATTACGTGATTTTCAGCATTTTACCGGAAAATATATTTAGCTATGAAATTAAATACTAGATAGTATTACGCTTCATAATATATGATTTCTTATCCCATTTTTGATGTTTAAGGAACCTCATTTTGTATTTTAGGTCCAAACCCTGTGTACATTTATCCGTTCACAGCGGTTTAATTGTTGTAACTTTCACATACGAACTCCGTTTTCGACATTGTATATATCCACAGGTTCGTATTTACGAATACATCGTTTTATGAATATTATTATTCTCAAAATAATAATTATACGATTATCGAATTTTTACGCTACAGTAGCTTATTATACGTATTTTTAGCGTTTACTCGATAATTGTTTTGAATTAGCGTACGTAGTATTATAATATCTAATAATACTTCGTAAAATTATGGAAAAATTACTTTTCAACATATGGATTATCCTATGCTTTGTTTGACTACAGTTGACTTTCGTTGACCAAAATTTACAATTGTCACACAACATGAAGAAGCGACGGTGAAGAGGTGTGGTTTTCATGCGCCGGTATTGTAACAGGAGGGTTGTTTATGCGAGTTTCCTCGATGGCCAGCATGGACCGCATCTCGGAGAATATGGGAAAAGGTTTAGTGAACTGTATTATACGAGCAACACCGTCATACTTATTAGACAAACCGTTGATTGCGTATGTGACCAGATTTCGTTCCTTGACTGTTTCTCCAAGGCCATCAAGTAGATCACCAAGCTTCTTAACCTTCTCACAATAGTCGTGAACGGTGAGATCGCCCATAGTGAGGTTCCGGAGTTCGGTTTCCAACTACATCGCTTTGGATTCCTTATTCTCATAGAAAAGAGAGTGGATATTAGTCCAAACCTTGCGTGCTATGGAGTTTGCGGAGTAGGCGGAGGTTATAAGCTTCTGTGAAATTAAGCCAAAGATCCACAGTTTCACCATTTGGTCGAGTTTGTCCCAAGCCGGGTCTGTTGGGGGTTGTTTTGGAGGATCGTATGTGTCGTCTATATGATCTAAGACATCATAGGCGATGCAGTGGGCTCAGATAAGATCGCTCCATGGTTGATAGTGTGAATGATTGACTAGAAAAGCAAAGGAAAAGCAACACAAATAATTCATGTGGGCCCCACATGAATAGTAATCAAATTCAAATCACAATTGAGTTTTGCACGTCGTTCTCCAAAAGCATACGGCGCCTACAATCCGTCTTCAAAAATTACAGCGCTCACATTTTCTCTTTTCAATATTCAAGGAAATGATTTCAGACTTTCATCCCTATATATAGGGATGGTTATTTTGCATACAAGACGTCCAAAAAAAAACAAGAGTGATATATATATATATATATATATATATATATATATATATATATATATATATTGTGAGGCTCTGTGTATTAAAGAAAAGAGAGATATATATTTTTCAGTTCCAAATCTTGTAACCTCCTCATTTTTCTCATATAGTGATTATAATCGGTTGTGCCCGTGGTTTTTTTCCCGTAAGGGTTTTTCCACGTTAAATCCTTGTGTCCACATTTATTTTTCCTTATCGTATTATTTTTATTTATTGTCGATATTTTTATTCATAACAAGTGGTATCAGAGCCACGTTGTTTTCTATACTCATTCTCAATTTATTGAGTATTATATCGACATGGCTACTTTGAAATACGATATTCCATTGTTGGATCGAGATACAAGATTTTCATTATGGCAAGTAAAGATGCGAGCTGTATTGGCTCAGTTGGACCTTGATGATGCTCTGTTAGGCCGAGGCAAAATGCCTGCGTCTTGGTCAGATGAAGAAAAGGATTGTAAAGATCGTAAGGCTCTATCTCATATTCATCTTCATTTATCTAACAATATTTTGCAAGAAGTTTTGAAAGAAACTACTGCAGCCTCTTTATGGCTAAAATTAGAACAAATTTTCATGACCAAAGATCTCACAAGTAAGATGCACCTTAAACAAAAATTATTTTCGCTTAAGATGCAAGAAAGTGGATCATTGCTGGATCATCTTTCGACGTTTAAAGAGATCATCACTGATCTTGAAGCTATGGAGGTAAAATATGATGAAGAGGATTTGGGTTTAATTCTTTTATGTTCTTTGCCTAGTTCTTATTCAAACTTTAGAGATATCATATTATATAGTCGTGATACTTTAACACTTCAAGAAGTTTATGAAGCTTTGCATGCCAAAGAAAAGATGAAAGATATGGTATCCACTGAAGGTTCAAGTTCTAAAGGAGAAAGTCTGGCAGTTCGTGGCAGACCAACAGATAAGAATAATTCCAAAGGCAAGAACAAAATAAATTCTAGAAGCAAATCTAGATCCAGACGTTCCAAGTCATGCAACTATTGCAAAAAGGAAGGACATGATATCTCTGAATGTTACAAGTTGAAAAACAAGGAGAAAAGAGCTTCTAATCAAAATCACAAACCAAATCAAGATGATGAAGGAAAAGCTACTTATGCTGCTGAAAATAATTCTAACGGTGATGTTCTTGTAGCTTTTGCAGGAATCCTAAAAACCAATGATGAATGGATTCTTGACTCAGCTTGTACTTTTCATATGAGTCCAAACAGAAGCTGGTTTACAAATTATCAACCTATAGAAGGTGGCTCCGTATTGATGGGTGATAATGCATCATATAAAGTCACTGGAATTGGTTCCATTCAAATCAAGATGTTTGATGGTGTTGTCAGAACTTTGTCTGATGTTCGACACGTTCCAGGTTTGAAAAGAAACCTTATTTCTTTAAGTACTCTTGACCTTAAAGGGTACAAATATTCTGGTGAAGGTGGAGTTTTAAAGGTTTCAAAAGGCGCCATGATTGTCATGAAAGTCGATATCAAATCAGCAAACCTGTATCATCTTCGGGGTATAACAGTAACAGGTAATTCTAATGTTACTTCAAATTCATCTACTGATACTACTAACCTGTGGCATATGCATCTTGGGCATATGAGTGAACTTGGTTTAACAACTTTAAGCAGAAGAGGATTGCTTGATGGCCAATGCGTTGGCAAACTGGAATTCTGTGAACATTGTATTTTTGGCAAGCACAAGAGGGTAAAATTTAACACCTCAGTACATACTACAAAAGGCATTTTGGAGTATGTACATGCTGATTTATGGGGACCATCTCAAGAAGCATCACTAGGAGGTGCTCGTTATATGTTGACAATTATTGATGATTATTCAAGAAGAGTTTGGCCATATTTCTTGAAGCTTAAATCTGAAGCATTCTCTGCATTCAAAGAATGGAAAGTCATGGTGGAAAACCAGACCGGTAAGAAGGTCAAAAAGCTTCGCACAGATAATGGTATGGAGTTTTGTTCAAATGAATTTAATTCATATTGTAAACTAGAAGGAATTGTTAGACACTACACCGTTTCTCACACACCTCAACAAAATGGTGTAGCTGAACGTATGAACAGAACCATTATTTCAAAAGCCCGTTGTATGTTATCTAACGCAGGATTATCTAAGCGTTTTTGGGCAGAAGCTGCTTCTACTACATGTTATCTAATTAACATGTCACCTTCTATTCCACTTGATAAAAAGACTCCTATTGAGGTATGGTCTGGCTCCCCAGCAAACTATTCAGATTTAAGAATTTTTGGTTGCCCTGCTTATGCTCATGTTGATAATGGAAAATTAGAGCCTAGGGCAATTAAATATATCTTTCTTGGTTACAAGTATGGTGTGAAAGGATATAAGTTATGGTGTCCTGAAACTAAAAAGGTCGTGATTAGTAGAAATGTAGTATTTAATGAATCAGCTATGCTACATAAAGATTCTCCTACTAATATTCCTTTTGAGAGTCAACAAAAGACAAGTGTGCAGGTGGAGCAATCTGTTAACTTAGAACATACACCAGAAAAAGAAAACTCTATTGATCAAAATCAATTAGTTCAGCAAGAGTATTCTACTCCTACTCCTACTCACCAACCACAACGTTCTATAGCAACTGATAGACCTAGGAGGGTCATTCATCCTCCCAAGAGACTGATAGAAGAAGCAAATATTGTTGCTTATGCTTTAAATGTTGCTGAAGAAATTGAAGGTATCAAAGAACCTTCAACTTACACGGAAGACATTACTTCAGAACATTGCAACAAATGGATAACTGCCATGCATGATGAAATGGAATCTCTTGAAAAGAATGGCACTTGGGAGTTGGTGAAATTACCAAAAGAAAAGAAGCCTATCCGCTGCAAATGGATTTTCAAAAGAAAAGAAGGTATTACTCCTAATGAGGAAGCAAGATTTAAAGCAAGGTTAGTTGCTAAAGGCTATAGCCAAATTCCAGGCATTGATTTTACTGATGTTTTCTCTCCTGTTGTTAAGCATAGCTCAATTCGTACTTTACTTAGTATTGTTGCCATGCATAACTATGAGCTTGAGCAGTTAGATGTCAAAACTGCATTTTTACATGGTGAATTGGAGGAAGATATTTATATGGAGCAACCTGAAGGCTTCATTATTCCTGGAAAAGAGAACTTGGTATGTAGATTGAAGAAATCTCTTTATGGGTTAAAGCAGTCCCCAAGGCAATGGTATAAGAGGTTTGACTCTTTTATGCTATCTCAGAATTTTAAAAGATCAGATTATGATAGTTGTGTTTATTTTAAGTCAGTCAATGGTTCATCAATATATCTGCTTCTTTATGTTGATGATATGTTGATTGCTGCGAAAGATAAACTAGAGATAGCAAAACTGAAAACACAACTAAGCAAAGAGTTTGAAATGACGGACTTAGGTCCAGCCAAGAAAATTCTTGGTATGGAAATTACTCGTAACAGACAACATGGAAAACTATACCTAAGTCAAAAGAGGTATATTGAGAAAGTTCTTCAAAGATTCAACATGCATAAAGCCAAGCCAGTGAGTACTCCGTTAACTGCACATTTCAAACTGTCTTCAGCATATTGTCCAAAGACAGATGATGAAATTAACAACATGGCGAAAATTCCGTATTCTAGTGCAGTTGGTTCTCTAATGTATGCATTGGTATGTTCTCGCCCTGATTTATCTCACGCTTTAAGTGTTGTTAGCAGATATATGGCTAACCCAGGAAAAGAGCATTGGAAAGCTATTCAATGGATTCTTAGATATTTATGCGGTACTTCCAATGCATGTTTACAATTTGGAAGTTCTCGTGAAGGACTTGTTGGTTATGTAGATTCTGATTATGCTGGAGATTTGGACAAAAGAATATCTTTGACAGGTTATGTCTTTACCATTGGTGGATGTGCTGTGAGTTGGAAGGCAAGTCTACAGACCACTGTTGCCTTATCCACAACTGAAGCAGAGTACATGGCAATTTCTGAAGCTTGCAAAGAAGCTATTTGGTTAAGAAATTTATACGGTGAACTTTGTGGAGACACATCTCCCACAAAGATTTTTTGTGATAGTCAAAGTGCTATTTATCTCACAAAAGATCAAATGTTTCATGAGAGGACGAAACATATTGATGTACGTTATCACTTTATTCGAGATGTTATTTCCAAAGGTGATATTCAAGTTCAAAAGATTATCACTCATGACAATCCGGCGGATATGATGACGAAGCTGGTTCCAGCAACTAAGTTTGAGCTTTGCTCAAGCTTGGTTGGTATGACAATCTAATTCCAAGGATTGTCGGCACACGATGATTTTATAATGAGGAGTTCTACAAATGGAAATTTGTCTCAAGGTGGAGTTGTTTGATTACTTATTGCTTTTAAAGTCAAGGTGGAGATTGTGAATGATTGACTAGAAAAGAAAAGGAAAAGCAACACAAATAATTCATGTGGGCCCCACATGAATAGTAATCAAATTCAAATCACAATTGAGTTTTGCACGTTGTTCTCCAAAAGCATACGGCGCCCACAATCCGTCTTCAAAAATTACAGCTCTCACATTTTCTCTTTTCAATATTCAAGGAAATGATTTCAGACTTTCATCCCTATATATAGGGATGGTTATTTTGCATACAAGACGTCCAAGAAAAACAAGAGTGATATATATATATATATATATATATATATATATATATATATATATATATATATATATATATATATATATATATATATATATATATATATATATATATATATATATATATATACATAGATATATATTGTGAGGCTCTGTGTATTAAAGAAAAAGAGAGATATATATTTTTCAGTTCCAAATCTTGTAACCTCCTCATTTTTCTCATATAGTGATTATCATCGGTTGTGCCCGTGGTTTTTTCCCGTAAGGGTTTTTCCACGTTAAATCCTTGTGTCCACATTTATTTTTCCTTATCGTATTATTTTTATTTATTGTCGATATTTTTATTCATAACAGATAGTTATGAGTTGTGAGATCAAGGATTAGAGGGACATAGGTTTTAATGTTGGTGATGCAATAAGCTTTGTGAGGGGTGGTTGAGGAGGTGTCGCCTGATATAGTAGAGAAGAAGAGTAATAGAAGATTGGATTGATAAGAGGAAGAGATATGAGCGGGAAGAGAGAATATGAGCGAGAAGATTGGATTGATAAGAGGAAGAGATATGAGCGGGAAGAGAGACGGCAGGAGGTAGAGACGATGGGTGGGGAGGAACGACCGCTGAGGTTTTATTGGCATGATACCATGCTAATCTAGATATTTTTCCCATGAGGTCAATTCTCATTATACGGAAACTATAAATACAAGGGTACAAGGCACATGGGCAGAATACATTGGGCTATAATAAATAATACAATATACAATAATTATATATCCGCTAATAATTATTTCAACGGGAATTGGAAGTAGAAGAAGTCTAGAAATCTGTCGCGTGGCAAAATATAGCTCTAAAATATTGCCATGTGGCATATAGAGGTTTCTTTTATTATAATTCCTGATGATATTTCCACTCTTTTATTTTATCCATCCACTTAACCCAAGATCCTTTTTGACTTTTTTGCCCTTATCTTTTATTAACAAAAATGTGAGGAGAGAGAAATAAATCAAATGTTACAAACTCTTACCCATATACGTTTTTGTTTCCCGTTTAGCATTTGAAGATAAAATAAAACTAAAATCAACCTCTTTTCTTATTTATCATCAAACCCATACTCCCCAATGTATATCACAATCCATCACAACATTTGCAATAATAGTTTGATTCAAAAATAAAAAGTCTCCTTTAACAAGAATTAACATCTATGGACTATACCAAGCAACTGTAGGAAGCCTTCATGTACTTACTCTGACTTGACTTCGTTTTCAATTCATATATTTTCAAGCAATTGTGGGAGGCCTTGCGGCAAGCAAGTTTTATTGCAGGTGCAATGTGAAATTGCCAAAGGTATATATACGTATTTAAAATGTAAATATAAAAAAGATTAAACTTATCTAAATTTTTATTTGGTACAGACATCACAGTGCAAGCATAGTAGGCATATTACAAGTTGAAAACTCTTGTGTAACAAGAATGGGAATAAAAAAATTTACTTATACGGGAGGAAATAGCAACGACAAATGACCGGCGAAGAAGCAGCGACTATGGAGAACGACGTAGAAGCAAAGATGACGACGAACAGTGAAGAAGAGCAGCAATGGCGAACGGCGAAGAAGCAGCGGCAATAGCAACGACAGATGACCGACAAAGAAGCAGCGGCTATGGAGTACGGCGAAGAAGCAGCGACGATTCTTGAATGACAACTAGGAATCAATGTTTTGTCATTGGGAAGGAGAAGAACGTTAATAAATAAACGGACGTTTCAGGTTTTTTAGATTTTTACTCTCTTCATATTTTTGTTAATAGAAAACAGGGACAAAAAAGTCAAAAGACTCTTATTTAAAGTGGATGGATAAAATAATGGAGTGAAAATATGATCACCCTCTTATAGTGTTCATTATGTCCTCATTTAATAAAACTATTGTTTAATGGAATTCTAATCAACTCTTAATATGCACAAAGATATTATTATATGCATTTTAAAATCCGTCTCTTTGATTCCCGTCTTTTTGATCCTACACATAGCGTATTAAAATTTGTTATTTTTCATTAACATATAATCAATCCATAAGTTAGACTACCTATATTTTAGGGGTTTTTTGAATTTAGATGAATTCAATTTAAATTTACAAAAGATGAGATACATATTTTTCAGGGGTTTTTTGAATTTAGATTGAATTAAACTTAGAGTGCCATATGGAATAAAGGCCTTAAAAGGATGTCACGTCTCACGTGAGACTAAAATGCTTTGTTTATTAGTATATATATACTAAGGATCAAATGAGAACCCAAATTTTCCTAGGAATCTAGGAACCATTTTATAGCCACCAGATCCGGATTTTTAATGGTTGAGATCGGCAGTGGCAATTTCGTAATTAATGTCAAATAGCAACCCTTTTACCATATGAATTAAGACGATGAAGGGTATAGTCGTCATACCCATTTCACCTCCTGCCACCTTGTTAATGAAATCCCGTAATTTAAGCTACCATTTGATCTTATCACAGCTAATCAATATTTGCTATAATTAACGAGGATAAAAATTGGATTCCGTTCCACAGTCGTTGATTCATACCGGAGAACACAGAAGGCGAAGGCGATTAAAAGGTGTGTTACGAAACCAAGATTATATTGTAATCGATCATTCTTCTAAGTAGATTTTTAACAATTTGAACTTCAAAAAGGAAACAATGTTTTGATTATGAAATCGTTTTCAATCTGTATTGATGCTTAAAGGGTTTTCCGGTTGGTAATATTAACCCTAATTCATTTTTTGTCTGAAATTGACATACGTATTCGTATTCTTTATAGTTTTTTGTGTATGTTTTTTAAAAAGTGTTATATGGTGTTGTTATTAAAATGATTTCAGGGTTTTCCGGTTGGTATTAGTAAACCTAACTAGGTTTTTTCTCCGACATACGTAACCCTAGTTAATTGTTTTCTTCAATTAACCAAATATTATCGTTTTATTTATAATATTTTGTTTGTGTCTTTGATTTTTTCAGGCATCGAAGTAAAAGAGACACACCATGGTTAACACAGGTATGTCATACGTAACAGAGTTTTTGTTTTAGAGGCAATTTATATTTGTTTTATTTTGCAGTTTATGGTAGAAAGAGCGAAAGGCAGCGTAAGAAGGCTCTCAGAAAGTTTACTAATCAACCTGATAATCCGTTAGTCATTGAAGACGAAGTTGAAGCTCTTGATGATGAAACCGAAGAACCCGTTAACTATAGTGATGAAGTTGCAGATGTTCAAGATCAAACTGAAGAACAAGAGAATGATAACGATGAAGATCTTGATGAAGAAGACGACAATTATGATCAAAACAATGAAATTGGAAGAAAAAAAAATTCCTGATATTGAAGGTATAACATTTATGTATTATAATTTTAGAAAATATGTTCGTCTGAATTGTACAATGCACATGTTCAGAGACATGGGAATCACAGGTGCGTGATATGCAAATATCCATCACCGTTTTCTATTATGTACATATGCACCCCTAATTAAATGTAGTACTGCACATTGGCATGAATGTCGATGGACATGTGTAGTTATGCACATTCATTACTGTTTTATAGTTATGTACATATGCATTTTTTTAACATTTTAGATCTAGTATTGTTTTTGAAAAAAAACAAACGTATGCACATGCAGGATACATATTTTTGTTATAATTTTTATTCGTGACACATATTTAATGTAATTTATTGTATCAGGTGACGAGGAAGATATGACTCCCCCGCAAAATGTTATTAGAATTAGTAAGCTTGATACATCGTTATCAAGAACACGTAGTAGTAAAAGGAAAAGGACAGAATCAAAGCTAATTGATAAATGTAAGGTTAAGAAACCAAATAGAGGTCCTGTAATTGCAATTACACCTGCAAAATGGTTAAGATCGTCTACGAAATCATTGTCTAAGAGAGGTAGAATCAAGAAAATCAATTTATTGAAATCTCCTTCCAGAAGTGGATTCAACAAGCCTTATGGTTTACGAATAAAGACTTCCCCGTCGTCAATGATCGAAGTTGTAAGATACTTGTCCGAAGATCAACAAGAAGCTGTAAGAGAAATTGGGTTTGGATCATTTCTAAACATGAAGCTAGGGGTCAGTTCTGCTAAGCTAGGACATTATGTGGTTGCTAATCTAGACAATAAGAACCTGATAATCAGAATTGGTAAAGGTGACATCAATTTGACAAAGGATGTAGTACATGATATATTAGGGATACCAATCGGTGGTACGGACATCGATGATGTTGAAGATGTTGATGACACAAATGATATAGTTACTGCTTGGAAGGCTCAGTTTGTTAAGCAGCAGGTTTTGAGGAGTGAACTGGTTAAGAGGATACAAGAATCAGATGATGAGGGGATTATATTTAGGTTGAACTTTGTTGCTCTATTCAACAGTTGCATATGCAAATCATACAAAACCGGGTACATAATGAAGCAGATTGTGAACAAGGTTGCTGGGGTAAAGGACATAGGTGCATTAGACTGGTGTGGATACGTCTTGAATGTAGTAGTAGGTTCAAAAAGGAAATGGATACCGTATTCAAAGAAACATCATTATTGTGGTCCGATTACATTTTTGGTGGTAAGTTGTTAAGAGGATTAAATATTGTGCATTTTGTTATTTATCTCCTTAAAAAATAATGTATCTTTTTTTTTGGTAAATTGCAGTTAACATATTTGCATAATATAAGAATTCCCAACGACAGCGTTCCAAGAAATTTGCTTGCAATTTGCAATTGGGATTATGATGAGGTGAAGAAGAGGGAATTGTATGAGTTGAACAATGGTGGATTTGGGAACTTTACAGGTGGTGAACACGTGGAGGTTCATGAACCGGAAGCTGTAATTAATAAGACTATTCAGGTATTACTTATACTAATTTATTGTTAGTTTACAAATAAATTACGTAATCTATGTTATCTAACAATTTCATTTTCCTTATGAAATTGTTAGGAAGATATTCTTGATATAACCTCTCGCATTTCAAGAATCATTCGGTATAAGAAAGATTTGGCTCTAAAGATTGGAAGTCTACTTGTGAAGGAGCCAACAAACAAACAATTGTTGACTGCTAAAGAAGATTTCAATCGGCTGTTTGGTAGAGAAGGACTGAAAGATGTCAATGGTTTAAATGAACATGAGGATAATAGGAGTGTGTTGTCAACTGGGAAATTTGCAGATGATACAATCAGCAGTTCAATGGCACCAGGTGTCGATGAATGTATTGGTTTGGGTCAGGAGGACACCAATGTTGGTTTAGATAATATAACAACGACATTATCAGAGCCTGTTAACAAACCAAAAGACACCATTGTTGCAGGTGATGCTGTTGATGCCAATAAAGAATATGTTGTTGAAGGAGTGGTGAAAACCCCAACAAAAACTATATCGTTCAAGATTAGTGGGACACCGTCACACGACAAACAAAAAGATTTGTTTGATTCTCCAATCTCCACATACATGCTTCAGGTAGTGGAAGAAACAGAAAACATTTATTATTCTAAAAGAATGAGTCATCAACATAGGAATCCTGATTATATTGGATTGTCTAATATACATCAGCCTAATTTTAATACGACAGAAAACGAGATACCTAACTTTGATTTGGGGATATCCTAAGAATTCGGGATTGTGTTAGCGGATCAATATGGGCCAACCATCATCCTTGGTGGACGCGAAATAAAGATACCTATTGTAAACCGTGACAATAAGGTTGAGGATCCAATGGATAAGGTCCCTTTGAGTAAAAGAATTAGGAAGCCTTCGCAGTACAAGCTATCTCCATACTTCAACAAACAGGTTCAAGTCTTAGATTTTGTAAAGCCGATAGAGGTGAAAGTTTCAGAATGGTTGTTTCAGCTGTCTGGTGATCCTGAGTAAGTTATGTACATATAGTAATTTTCATTGTTAAATTATGTACTTATGTGTGAATCAATTTTTAATTGACAGGTTTTCAATATTTGAGGATAAAAACGGTACTTATGCTAAAAGAATAAACATGGAGACATTTCTTCCAGATGTTGCACTGGATGTATATGCAGTAAACTCATGGTGTATGGTGATGAATTATGAAGAAGGGATAAAGAAGAAATCTGGGCCAACAAGATTGTATTTGAATGTTATAAATATGGTAACTTTGATAATAATTATGAATATTAGATAGATGTAAATGACAAATTTCTAGTCTAACAAATGAATATGTTTATGTTACTGGATAACACGGATTTGGGGGATTTCATGGTGAATTTGAATGAATCGTATCAAGCATTTGCAGGATATGTTAAAGACTTCATGAAGACAATTAAAGACAAAGACAAATGGAAGAATGTTGAGCTGGTATGTGTATTTTTTAATTAAAGGATGCTATGAAAAAACTATTAAAATAATCGTTAAAATTGAATTATCTTATTGAAAACTGATAAGTATTTAGTTAGACAAATGATTTAACCATATCAATTTATAAAAATTTAAATGCAAATTACATCATTATGTCCACATTTATATGTATACATGTTTATTGCATATACTCTATATGTACATATGTACATCATGTGTACATACACACATATACTTTGCATTGACGCATACAACTTTCACATTTTCATAAGGAACCACATAAAAGTGTGTATCAAGTTCTGAAATGTAAATTTATATAACAGTTGTGATTTTATTATTATAAATTGTGTATATTTTTTGTAAAAAGATATGTACATACGCAAATCAAGTGTTCATGGACATCCAGTGTACATGGACACATGTTCTGTACATATATAATCAAGTGTTCATGGACATCAATTGTACATGGACACATGTGTTGTACATGTATGTATTCAGATATGCACCTTACACAATATATATACATACTCACATAAAGTGTACATGGACACATGTGTTGTACATGGACACATGTGCTGTGCATAGACACTTACAAAATACATAATATTATTATTGTAGAATGTGTAAATCTAGTGTATAAACACCTCATCTCCTTAATTCTACACATTCACATAACATAAAAATTCACTGAAATGTAAATTTATATAATAGTTGTCAATTTATTATTATAGATTGTGTATATTTTTTTGTAAAAAGATATGTACATACGCAAGTCAGGTGTTCATGGACATCAAGTGTACATGGACACATGTGCTGTATATGTATCTATTCATTTATGTGCATTACACAAGATATGTGCATACGCACATCTAGTGCACATGGACACATGTGATGTGCATAGACACTTACAAAATAGATAATATTATTATTGTAGAATGTGTAAATCTAGTTTATAAACACTTCATGTCTTTAATTATACACATTCACATAACATAAAAATTCACTGAAATGTAAATTCATATAACAGTCGTGAGTTTATTATTATAGATTGTGAATATTTTTTGTAAAAAGATATGTACATACGCTTGATGTTTATGTGTACATGGACATCAAGTGTACATGGTCACATGTGCTGTACATGTATGTATTCAGATATGCTCCTTACACAATATATGAACATACGCACATCAAGTGTACATGGACACATGTGTTGTACGTGGACACATGTGATGTGCATGGACACATGTGTTGTACATAGTCACTTACAAAATAGATAATATTTTTATTGCAGAATGTGTAAATCTAGTGTATAAACACTACATGTCCTTAATTATACACATTCACATAACATAAAAAGTCACTTTATGTCCTTAAGTATACAAACAAATAGCATACGTATTATTATTCTTATTGTAGTTGTCCATCAAATGTGTATACCCACATATGCTATACACATGAACATATCCATAAAGAACAACATAAAATTGTGTATCAAGTTCTGAAATGTAAATTTATATAACAATATTAATTTTATTATTAATGAATGTGTATATTTTGTTTAAAAATATATGTACATACTCAAATAAAGTGTACATTGACATCAAGTGTACATGGACACATGTGTTGTACATGTATGTATTCACATATGCTGCTTGCACAATATATGTACATACACACATCATGTGTATATGGACACATGTGTTGTATATTGATATTAATATGTATACACCAACTGTAAGAATTCATGAAAACACACAATTAATTAACCTCCACATAGTCACATATAGTAGTTCGAAGTGTATTATACATTTGGATTTTGTTCTGCAGCTGTTCCTCCCAATATACCAAAGTAAACGTTACTATCTTATGGTATTTGATATCAAGCGAATATCAATTACTTTGATAGATAGTACAAAGGATTACCCAGAGTCTTTTTACCATAATGTCCCAAAAAGGCTGGTTAGTTATCAATTCGACCCTCTCACAATATTAACTGTTCCTTAGTGATTGTAAATTGAATTTTTTTGTAATTATATCACAGGCTCTGTATTTCTCAAATCTACTGGTTGAGCTTAAACACAAAGCTGCTGAATCAATTAGAAAAGAAGATGTAATTTGTGCAAAACTTAAAGGGCAGACGAATGGAACTGACATAGATGGAGGGGTTTTCTTGATGAGGCATATGGAGTCGTACAAGGGTGGACCTATTAGCAGATATGACAGTGGATTTCTAGTTGAGTCTGAGGAGCAGTCGCGTCAACTTCGTAAGCTCAGAAAGAAATATACAACAAAGATCTTGTTAAGCAGTGTCAACATACATGTAGATTTAGTGGTGAATGAATCAGAAGCATTTGCTAGAAAACCAGTCAAAGAGAGGAAGAAAATATTGTTTGATGCTTATAAAAGGAAGGAAGAAAGGTTTGGAATTGAGTAGTGATATTGAAGAACTTTTGTTGATGGTTAAGTTTGTTTAAAAGACAATTAATGTTTTTTATCTGGACAATAGGGTTGCTATGTTTAGTCGTTATAATTTGTTTTGGGTGTAATGTATTTTGAACATGTCCTTATGTTTTAACATAATGTTTGTTTTGAAAAATTTGCTCTTTTAGTTGATAGTTTCCTGTTAACACTATCGTGTCATGTAGATGTTAACTATGTTTCCTTTTTAGATGAAATATATACATGAAAGAATATTATAATACGTGTCTGGAAAACTACATCGTATGTAAATATCATCACCTACTACGCATGTGAAGTACAATGGATACATCGTATGTGCATATCATCACGAAATAAAGATTTGCAACCTTCATATTAAGCACCAACTACTACCATTAATCTTTATAATAAGGTTACTATGTTTAATGGTTATAATTTTGTTTGGGTATAATGTATTTTGAACATGTCCTTATGTTTCAATGCATTTATGTTTATGTGCATATCATCACCTTCAACGCATGTAAAGTGCAATGGATACATGTGCACATACAAAATATTTTATTATTTAAACGGATGTCTATAGCTGACTATATGCACAAACACATACACCAAAAAATTGTTTGATACATGTGTATGTGCATATGTACACGTAAAGTGCATATAAACAAACATATAAGAAATTAAAATGTGCATATGTGCACACGTCCCTTTAATACCCATCTGATTATACAAAATATGTTGAACATACACATACTCATGTAAAATGTGCGTATGTGCATACGTACCTTTAATACCCATGTGCACATAAAAATCTTCGCGTGTGCGTACACATACTCTTAAAACACCTCATTAAGTATACACACACATGGTCACCAACAATTTTTTATATGTACATATGTGCATCTAATAC
Organism: Cichorium intybus; assembly: GCA_023525715.1. Lineage (NCBI taxonomy): Eukaryota > Viridiplantae > Streptophyta > Magnoliopsida > Asterales > Asteraceae > Cichorium > Cichorium intybus. Next base: position 67,015 of record JAKNSD010000116.1, read on the forward strand.
TCATGTGCAGTCAAGCCTACAAATAAACCAACTAATTATATACACACACTCATAAACCTAAAAATAATTAGAAGGTGCATACGTGCATATTTTGCACATGTTAAGTGACACGCGCAGAGGTCGTCGTGCGGTCAAAAATAAGAGAAATACCTAACACACACTAGTATAGCGGTAGTCAGGGTCGATCCACAGGAGCTTCGTGGTTAGACTAGATGAGAGATTACCAACTAATAGTGTCACAGCTATAGTCGGAGGATCTGGTTTCTATTTTTCTATCACTAGCAATTGAGACAATGATCAAACACTCAAGCCAAGCTAAGCTATGCTCAAATAACCTAGTCACTTTCTGAAGTCAGAAGTACATCTTTAAATCAGAAGCAATCAAAGGCATCCAAACAAGCAAAACCAAACAACGCATAAACTAGCCACTAACTAAAGTTCTACTGAACAGTTACTAGCCAAGGTTTAATGCTTACCAAATAACCTAATTAACTACTGATTTCAGCTAAGGAAAACAGTCCTAACAAAGTCAAAACAATATCCAAACATAAATCAATAACCAAACCAAACACAAACATCCAAAACACCGAAAAACCAATATTAAGTGTAACCGAATGATTGCATTAACCAAATCCGAATCCAAACAGAAAAATAGTAACCAAATGATCCAAAAACAGAAGCCAAAGCTAGGTATCAATGGTTGTCACACCCAAAGATACAAAACCAAGCTTAAATCCAACTATTTAATTATAAATAAAATCTAAAACTAACCAATACCAATTGAGAGTCTTCTGGAATGAAATCTTGGAGTCAAAGAGCTTCAAGGTCGATTTTACACCCGGTCTTTGCTAGGGTTTTCGGCTGGAAATGCATCTATTTATACTTGCAAATTTCCCGTGACCGCGCCGCGCAGAAGTGAAATCCGCGGCGCGCGTACTGATCTCTTCCCGATTCTTCGGCATTTGAATGTGTTCCACCGCCTTAAGCCCGCGTCGCGCATGGTTAATTCCCGCGGCGCGCGTATGAGTTCTCTTGATTTTTCATTCCTTCCCAACTTCTTCCTTTTGCACGCTTTTAGTCCCTGTTTCTATTCTTTTTCTCCAAACAAGTCCTGGCACGAAAAGTGAGAATACCCAGACATATTTGATATAATTTTATCAAGAACAGGGCTCAACAACGCCTAAAATACTTGATATCACTAGGCGTTGTCAAACACCCCACATTTGTGCCTTGCTTGTCCCCAAGCAAGAGAGTTTTTAACATATTATAATAAAGAATCAAACAATTTCTGACTGTGTTCAGTTTCAAAGTTTATTGCTCTATGAGTTAGAGTGGAATAGTTCGCGAAAACATAATTGACTTGTTCTTTGGAATTCATGGCTTTCTAAAGAAACCTTGATTACAAACTTTCTGTCCACAATGAAGTGTACTTACTCATTCAGATTCTAAAGGCCATTAAGGAATTGTCCATGACTTTCGATGTTGTCCGTGTAGCGAGCTTTCAGAAATACCATCCCAGACCAGACGATCTTAGGTGATAAGGTGCATAAGGCCCACCCATTTTAGACCTACCGGCTCGAACAACAAAGGCCACAGATTGACTTTTCCTTCCTAAACTCCAATCCTAAAACAGCTCAATCTTCTAAACTCATAAAACTCAACTTATTTGACTAACTAATAGCATGATCACAAATAAACAGTATTTCTTGAAAAATACTAATGCTATCACAATCACAAATCATTCATTTCAAAATTGCAATTCATTAAAAATTTTGAAAAATATTGCTAAAAATTGAAAAATTGATCATTTCTGCAAAAATTTCAAAAAATTCTCTTTCGACCGTCCACACCCCACACTTTAAACCGTACAACGTCCCCGTTGTACAAAATTATTTCAAAACAAGGGAGAAAGAGTTACCCTTTTTTGGACGATAGACTGCTTGGTGCTCAATATCACAGGTATAATTGCGTACAATCGGATCCTTGATTTCGTATTCTGGAGTTGTAGCGCTACAGTGAACACGCCGGTGGTCGAGACAAGTGGAGGGGGCACGGTGACCCCACACTTGTCTGAGACAACTCCTTCTCAAATTGGTATATCATGCATAACTCAACAAACAAATTAAAAACACACATGACAAATAAAACATGAACAGAAATATACAGATAGAAGTGTCATAAGGTTGTACATATATCCCAAAAAATTAAAAAGAAAGAAAGAAAAAGGTACATCAATCACTACTAGGCGGCCTGGAGGGTCCGGCCTCATGATCGTGGGCCCTGGCTGGGAATGGTCGGGGGTGTCGGCCCTGCTGTGTGGCCAAATCCAAAAGTACCTCCCCGATCCATGCCAACTGATCCTCAATCCTGGCAACCCTGGCTGCCAGGTCCTCCTGATGTGGCTCTGTCGGGGCTGCGGGCGCTGGCTCTGGCTCTGGCCTCCTGCGTCTCCTGCCAGACTGGGCATACGCGGGCTGAGGTGCCTGAGGAGGCTCGGTCGGTGCCCGAATGTACTGCCCCGGGCGCTGCAGCTCAATGAGCCGCATCCTCTCCAAAGTGCATGCTGTAGTGCGGGATGGAGGCAGAGCGGTCAAAGAGGCAACCACGGGGGCAGTGAGGATCCCGTATGAGCGGGCCAGGCGGGTGATGAAATACCCCCTGGCTAGTGGGCTGCTGGTGGAGGCTCCTGTCGAGTGGGTGGAGAGAGCGACCGCGAGGGCGTATGGGAGGTGGAGGAATCTGGATGGGTCGAGGAGGACCCACAAGTATGTCATGTCGTCGCCCGACACCTTCTCGCCTCCCTCCCGATGCATGATGGAGGTGGAGACGATCCGGTACATGAGGCGGTGAAGTGGATCACGGAGGTGGCTCTCCCTCGAGGTCCCTGCCTCATACATGACGTTAGACAGCGATGCCCAAACCTCCATGTTGGGAGCCCAGTCCGGCTCCCCCTGAATGCAGGACCCGAAGAACCGGGTGAAATAGCGATGCTGGAGGTCTGCTGGAGTGTATATGCCTGCGAGCCTCCCGAACTCCCGGAGGTTGCACTCCCTGTACTCACCTCCCAAACGAAAGCGTACGAGCCTGGAACGCGGGTCTGCCGCCCGAGGTGCGAACTGGATAGTGGATATGAACTCCAGCAGCAACTCCGTGTAGACCACGTCCTTGTCTGTGGTCATGATCCTATCCCAGCCACGACATGTGAATGATGCCTCCTCGTGGGTCCAGGTGCGATGTAGAAATGGCTCAATCGCACCCCAGAGCCCAGCGTCCTTCAGAATATCTCGATCGATGACTGTCGCCTCAAGGACCCGGCGACGAATCAATGCGTCTCTCCGTGAAGTATACTCCACTGAACTGGCAAGCTCTGCGGGGAACTGGAGGAAGGGGTGGTCCAATCTGAACATCATCTGCAAAAGAAAACACATAGCACAAAACAAATTTTTTTTGCAAAATTAGTCCTTTTCTACCCCACCGCACCGCGGCGCGGCCCAAGAGCAAGGGCGCGGCACGGCGTGCGGCTGTTTCCAAACCCCGATCCAAAATCTCAATTTAACCTGCTACAACTCAATCTAATCACACCACAAGGTAGCCTAGGTGCCGACTAGCTCGTTTAGGGTCTCCATTTGGCAAAACAAACACCCTATAAGCTAGCATTAGTGATTCTAAGTTTTGAACTATTTTGGGCAAATCACTAAAATTAACTACCTAATCGCTAGTTTTAACGAGTAATAGATAGTTAGAATGGCGTACCTTAGCAGTGGGAACAAAATGAGCAAGAAAAATTGCAAGAAAATTTCGATAACCAGAGCTCCGAGTCGCGTGTGGGTCGTGTGAGCCGCGGCTTACCTTATAAAGGAGAAAACCGACTGATCGTTTACCGCGTCGCGGGTTTGCTCTTTGCGCGTCGCGCGTGTCACCAAATCAACCCCTGCGCATCGGGTTGGTTTACGATCCTGCGTCGCGTAATTCAAATACCCGCGGCGCGGACTTCAAAAATTTCAAAGCTTCTCAAATGACCCCACACTTATTTCAAACCACTAGTACCTGCAAAAAGATTGATGTATTTTTGTATTTTGTTTTAAGAAATATATCCTAACTTATGACACGATGGGTTGTCTCCCAACAAGCGCTAAGTTTAACGTCTTCAGCCAGACGTGCAGTCCTTCTACAGCTACGGTGGATCGTACGCCTTCTTCCTTTGCTGATTTTCAGTCACCACCGTCCCTTTGTTGACCCACTGCTCCTCAAACTTTCCTGGGTCGAATGGCTTGATGGTTCTTCTACTGCTGCCTGATTGTTGCTTTCTAGTTAACTCCCGTGAATGCTCGGAGGTAGCTTTGAACCTCCAAGCTCGATCCTTCCTTCTATATCTCTTCAAATTCAAAGGCTTGACATGAAGCGCACCTAGTACCGCTTCCAGTAGTTGTGTTGTACCTCGCTTGTTGCTTAAATATTGTGTGTCATCTTCAGTTTAAAATTTTGGCTTGCAGTACCAATAAAAATTTTCCAATCGAATGGGATCGGAAGGCAACATGTTAGGATGCTTCCATATGTCCTCATCGATAGTATTGATTACATCTAATTTTCCATTCATGAATGGATCATGAGTGGTGATAAAATCATGTTTATTGTTTTCAAATATCAATTCGTCAGCATCAACTTCTTGATCATCATCCAACAGGTGGGTCGGGACCAAGAGTGAGTGACTGGTTTGATCTGATGGTGGTACAAAGTCGCCCATCATCAGATCCTTGCTTTCAAATTTCTCAAAATTTTCAAAAATCATAGGTTCGGGGGTAGTATTGTCATCTACACCCCCTTCCTCAAAAACATCAACAATCACTACTAGAAAAAAGGCCTTTAATGACTGACATTGTCAGTTATTAAAGGGTATAGATGACTGACAAATGTCTGTCATTGAAAGCCCAGTCATAAATGAAAGATGACAGATATTTGTCTGTCATAAATTACGACATACATCTATGACAAACTTTTATAACATACAATTACGACAAACATTTACGACTAATCATTTGTAAGTCGTAAATTGTTTTTATTTTTTTTAAAATTATTGTGTGACATTTTGTATCTCAAGATTTTACGTTTTTATAAAAATTATATATTCTTCTAAATATACTAACATTTAAATAAATCACATTAAATTTCTCATAATAAAAATATATCATGTATACAAATAAATCTAATACAAAAGAGTATAGCTTGTCAATTACATAATAATGATTAGTTAAAATTAAAAGACTAGCAAGATTCATCTTCCATATGTCGACACATTTGTCCACTTTAACACCAAAGATTCTTCTCATTGGTGTGGGTTTTACATGAAAAGAAAGCTTCTCGGGCACTAACCATTTCTGCAAAAAAAATCACAAACAACAAACAAGTTAACATGTTGAAAACAAGATAATATTGAATCGTGAAAGAATATATAGATGTGAAATGATACATATTTCAAAGAAAATAGACAACAGGGAGAAAAGTGGTTGGAATACCTTGAGCATTTTAAAGATAACAGAGGACTAAACCTAGTTACCTCAATGAAACCACTTGTTTTTTTTTCCACACTCACCATGATACCCTTTGAAAATATATAAGTATTTTATATAATTCAACAACTTGAATTTGTTTTATATAATTAATTAAAGTAATAAATACCTTTAGAAACCCATTGAAATAAAAAAATATTGCAGCATCCAATCGGAACATAGAAAAGTTAAATTTACCCCTTAGCTTGAACCGTATCTCAAGAATATAGCATTTGGACCGGCAGGGAAACCGTTAGGTGCTTTGATACAAGCAGCTATTGTATAACACAACCCCTCAATACCCTAATGTCAATAGAAATATGTAAACATGTTATTCCACTTGCAGGTTAAAGTTTATCATTTATGTGTATAAGTTAAGTTACCTGACTATGCCATGCATTTCATCCAAGATTATTCAAGTTCAAGGTATAGAATCTGCATTAGAATAAAGCAGTAATCATTAAGTAAGCTATTTGATAATCACTAGCATATGTATTACTAGTTTAGAGAGTAAATAAATATATACATATCTAAACAAACCAAATGTTACCTTTTTCTCCAATAGTGAAGGATGGTCACATAATGCAATAACTGAAATAAGACAAGACATATGTAATGCCACATGGAAACACTTCTCCCTCATAACGATACTTTGTACCCCTATGAAATTGATAATATGTGAATAAAAATATAAAAAGTTCTAGAAAATTGAAGAATAACATTTTACCTTTTTCTATTTACACAAACAAAAAAAGAACTTCAACAATAACAAATGTTCCCCTCCCATTCATCTGTTCATTCTGCTTCTTTTCAGGCCACGATATCCTTTTGAATTAACTAGATATATAAATCAACAAAATATTGTGGGAATACCAATTTAACAAACAGATACTTACCAATGGCTTCTGTTAATTGTATAATATTAGCTTGAGCTTCAGAATCCTACACCAAGTATAATGATTCCTTTTTCTGCAACATTGCTCCCATCCACATTAGGGGATTTCAATAGGAAACAAATAATCCTAGGATTATATGTAGTTATGGACTGCACAACGACATAATTAAGCAAAAAGGACATGTACAGAAATACGAGATAATTGAGGGTGGGCATAACTACTTCAGTCGAATCCCTAATCTCGGAAGCAGCAACTCAGCGGTAGAAAATTTGGGACCATCAATAGATAAAGTGTTAGGATTAGGTTTACCAGAATATTTGAGTCGTCGAGGACCATCTTCTTCAATATACAATCATTAGAAAAAGAGATCAAATCAGCCGTCGAGGACTATCTTGTATGACCAAATTCAGAAGGTTTCTTCACCATCACTTTTGGATTTGGCTTCTCAAATGTAGGAGTGGCATTCTTCTCTCTTCGAAGTCTACGCTAAACACTATCTTCGACCAGTGTAGGAAGGCTTCTAGGAGGTATACTGGACGATGGAAGGAGGAGACTGGAATCAACAGAAGAGGCGACGACGGTCGAAAATAGCAACGAGGCAAGAATGCTTCAAAAATAAGGGAGAACTAAGAGATACAATGGGCAGAGAGAGAAATTAGAGAGGCTTCGAGGGTTTTCACTTCTCAAAAAAAGAAAGGTTTGAAAAATTGAATACATAATTTCAATTTTGGCCAATAGAGTTGCCCGCTTAATCTTCTAGCGCAGGACTTTTAATTTTTTTCATTACGACACCTAAACATGACTCACCTTTTTGTCTGTCATAATTATTTTAAAAAGATGACGTGAAATTACGACATACAATTATGTATGTCATAAATTTTTCAGATTTCAAAAAAGATGACAGTTTTTTTATGACATATAATTTTGTAAGTCATAAATGAGTGTTAGTCATTGTTTGTATGTCATTAAAGGTCTGTTTTCTAGTAGTGAATTTCAACAAATTCGGGAGTTGTTGGGCTGGGATCTATACTGTCACTTACAGTCCCCTCCACAACATCCTCATCAACCAAATTGTCTGATGATGGTACGGATTCACTCATTACCAGCTCAACATTATCAACATTCTCAAAACCCTCAAACACATCAAAAGCTGTTGAGTCAGAGGTAGCATTGTCACCTACAACCTCTTCCTCAACAACCGTTTCGACCATCTCAATGGTCTCTTGATTTTCCCAAGGTGTATGCTCTTCCATCACATATTCAGGTGATGTAAGTTCACACACATTATCATTGGTATAAAAATCACTCACCTTCGGTTCTGGCGAAGGTGGTGAACATTTCCAACTTTCCTCTAACCTATCTAAAGAAGCTTGCAATTTTTCAAGAGCTTCAGCCTGGTCCTTCTGCTCGTGGTAGTTGTTATACATGAATACCCAAAGTTGGGCCCAAGTTGCAGAATTCTCAGGCTGAGATGACTCCTCGGTCCGCCATCCATTGTCATCGAATGATCCATTGTAGCAATCATCCTCGTAATAGGTGTCAGCCGGATTTTCATAATACTCATAATACTGATCCGGGTACATGTAATCACCCATTATAAGGATGTACACATACCAGAATTCAAAGAACTAAAATCAAAAATCAAAAATCAGAAACTAAGTCCTACAAATCACCTAATCTAAGCGCACAGCTCCCCGGCAACGGCGCCAAAATTTGACACGCACAGAGGTCGTCGTGCGGTCAAAAATAAGAGAAATACCTAACACACACTAGTATAGCGGTAGTCAGGGTCGATCCACAGGAGCTTCGTGGTTAGACTAGATGAGAGATTACCAACTAATAGTGTCACAGCTATAGTCGGAGGATCTGGTTTCTATTTTTCTATCACTAACAATTGAGACAATGATCAAATACTCAAGCCAAGCTAAGCTATGCTCAAATAACCTAGTCACTTTCTGAAGTCAGAAGTACATCTCTGAATTAGAAGCAATCAAAGGCATCCAAACAAGCAAAACCAAGCAACGCATAAACTAGCCACTAACTAAAGTTCTACTGAACAGTTACTAGCCAAGGTTTAATGCTTACCAAATAACCTAATTAACTACTGATTTCAGCTAAGGAAAACAGTCCTAACAAAGTCAAAACAATATCCAAACATAAATCAATAACCAAACCAAACACAAACATCCAAAACACCGAAAAACCAATATTAAGTGTAACCGAATGATTGCATTAACCAAATCCGAATCCAAACAGAAAAACAGTAACCAAATGATCCAAAAACAGAAGCCAAAGCTTGGTATCAATGGTTGTTACACCCAAAGATACAAAACCAAGCTTAAATCCAACTATTTAATTATAAATAAAATCTAAAACTAACCAATACCAATTGAGAGTCTTCTGGAATGAAATCTTGGAGTCAAAGAGCTTCAAGGTCGATTTTACACCCGGTCTTTGCTAGGGTTTTCGGCTGGAAATGCATCTATTTATACTTGCAAATTTCCCGCGACCGCGCCGCGCAGAAGTGAAATCCGCGGCGCGCGTACTGATCTCTTCCCGATTCTTCGGCATTTGAATGTGTTCCACCGCCTTAAGCCCGCGTCGCGCATGGTTAATTCCCGCGGCGCACGTACGAGTTCTCTTGATTTTTCATTCCTTCCCAACTTCTTCCTTTTGCACGCTTTTAGTCCCTGTTTCTATTCTTTTTCTCCAAACAAGTCCTGGCACGAAAAGTGAGAATACCCAGACATATTTGATATAATTTTATCAAGAACAGGGCTCAACAACGCCTAAAATACTTGATATCACTAGGCGTTGTCATTAAGACACTGTACTACTGCGTTAATAGTTGCCCACATCCATATACACCAGAATTATGTAAATAAACTTATCAACTTTATTTCAACATAATCAAATGGTTTAATCATGGTTTATAACAGAAACAAACATAACATAAAATCTAAGTAAAGAGTATAAATCATCCTTATGAAGAATAATTTTATTATGATTTTGCTACTGCTTCTTCTTCTCTGTATCCTTTCTTAGTGGACAATTCCTTCGGTCGTGCTTTTCGTTCGGTGAAATATTCTTATTACAAAATGTACATGTTCGCGCATCCTTATCTGCATTGACCATTGCAATTTCTCCTTTGCCTTTTATCCGCTTTCCACTCCCACCCCTTTGTTGCGTATGTTTTCCGGATTTCGTATTGAGATTACATCGGGCTTAGACACTCCAATGGTTGCCTCCATTATTTCAGTTCTTGAACGTGTGTCTCTGGCAGGTGGGTTGTCTTGTATCTTCCTTTTGATATCATTTTGCCACTTTATTAATTTGACTAACTGTAACATCCCAAAATTTTTGAGTAAATTTAAAAAATTTTAAACGAAAACTTCAATATAAGAAAAGCCACTTAATTAATTTTAATAAAATTCCATAACTTATAAGTTTAATGAAAACACCCCAGGATTAACAAAAGTTAACGAAATCACAATATAGCGGAACATCCATTCAAAAACAGTCCTCCAATGAAGCAGCACAGTGTATACACGTCACGCCTTGCCATCCATTGTACCTGATGTACCTAAAACAGTAGTTTATATAGGGAAAGGGTAAGCACGGAGCTTAGTGAGTTTCTCAAAATACCATACGAACCATCACATAACATACAACACATCATAACCATTCATATGTCTGTGAGACTCGCGGGCTATCCCTGTTCCGTTGAAGACTCACGGGCAGTTCCCGTTCTGTCTTATCGCTCGCAGGCTTCTCCCGTTCCGTCTAATGACTCGCAGGCTATTCCCGTTCCGCCTATTGGCTCGCGGGCTGTTCCCGTTCCGTCTAATGACTCGCAGGCTATTCCCGTTCCGCCTATTGGCTCGCGGGCTATCCCGTTCCGTCCACAAACAATCATTATCATAGCAATAATTCATACAATTATCATAACAGGTAAGATCACCTTAGTCTAACATATCTTCCTTCCTACGCATGCAATGTCACCTATAGTATAGTGAGAAGACTCACCTGATTGTAGTTGACTATATCGTTTATCTTTCTCGCCTTTGTATTTCCTTTTAACTTTAACTGTTAACATAATAATAAATCTATCATTTCTTAATCCTTAACTATATTATAATCGCATCATTAAACCCTTCAATAATTCCAATATGATACTCCATGATTTATCAAGTAAAGAACGGCCAGGTAGAAGATTAGATGGGGTGGCAGGATCCTTTCAGCATTTTAGCCTTTCGGAAAATCCAACAACCAGATCCCAAGTAATCGGCCTAGGCACCGTCCTCGTAAGTAAATCAATCGGTATTATTTTCAGAATTACGAATTGTTATAACGACGTTTTTAAGGTTTTTATTTACTATTGTTGGAAATGAATATGTTATACTTATTACATATTCTACTTCTTAATACAAAATTATTTTACAATACCTAATTAAGCTATAGAAAGGTTTGTAGTTACCTTATGACCATTCGTCGGAATCTATAACTCCTTCGTTAGGCTTTCGAGCTTCTTCCGCTCACTTGCTTACTCTCTAGTGCTTAGAAACCTCTATATATTGGATTGAGATTTGTTGGTGTGGTTTATGAGATGTTTTGGGGGGTATTTATACTTGAATTCTTGAATAAAAAATGGCATGACACTTTTGACAAAAGATTTTAATAATATAATTTTGTTGAAATTAAAGGCCTTCTAGAATCAGTCTGTTCAAGACTGGTTTAGCCGATCTTAAACCCATTAAATTCACGTTTTTATTTGATATTCAGAAACTTCATCTCAATACCTTTCCAGGGATGTATGGTATGTATTTATACGATTTTTCTATGATTTATTATGATTTTTTGAAAACAGACTATCTAATCTGTCAATTCCGAACTAATCACTAAAGATTGCATTTTTTACCATCGATAATGTCATTTTCAAGCTTACTATTATTTTTGGTAATTGTACTAGACTCAATTTGTAAACTTTGTGCACTGGTTTGAGGTCCAAACGATTTTTCTAGAATTAATTATGATTTTTCTAAAAACGACACAAAATGCTGATTTTCATATGAAATTGTAACTAAAGTTTTTCTTAGCTTTATAATTACCAATGACCATATAATTCCTAACACTCTTATTTTAAGTATATGTTATAATCAGGATACGGGTCTTACAAGTCTCCCCCACTTATTTGGATTTCGTCCCGAAATCCGCATTCTCTAACTCCTCTATGTATTTCCCATCGAGTCCTTATGTCCTTCAAAAATCCTCCTCGTCTTATTGCCGAACCTTTACAAGATTTAATTATCTTTCCCTTTCAACATTCACATACCTCTGTAATAATGCTTAAGGTCCTATTATTCTCATTCACTCCATACTTCTTTTCTTCTAATTACTCTAGATGTACAAAAAAAAAACTCTAACTGTTTCTCACAGTCCCACACATCGACTTGACCGGCTACTATCTACAGTACATATTTAGTACTTTCTAATCTACCTATATACATAGTTAACCTAGTTAACTTGCAACACCTAATTTTTAACACTATTTCGTATTTATATGAATTCGTCATATTTCAACACACATTTGCCTCAATTCAACATTTCTTTTAAATACTTTTTGGCTAAATAAGTCTATTTTTGTAGAATCTCCAAATTTTTGTGTTCCACCGAAATATAAAATTTACATCATCTTTTGTAAGTTATATGGAGACATAAAATTTTATTTTATTTCAAAAGTCTCTTTATTATCTCGTTCTCATCAGAGTCAAGCAGAGAATTTTGAAAAAATGTCACTTGGGGTAGTGAAAAGTCGCATCTACTGTAGTTAGTTTGAATTTTGGTAATTAAAACGTGAGGTGTCCTTTCAGTTCCGTGTGTCTTTTCGGTTCCAGCTGCAAGATACTATATATACAGGTATATAGTATCATTCATTTTCAGTCTCATCCTCTCTTATCACTAGTTTGTTCGTGAACGAACTCATATTTAAAGTCGAGTCATGGAAAACAGATCTTCAATGGGCGATCAGTCGAACCCTGGACCTGGTTTTCCGCAAGGAGAGGGTACTTCAAACCAAGAATTTTTAATAGAGTTCGGTGACTCTAACATTCTAGACATCTATCATCCATACTTCGATTACCTTTCTAATGTTTTGTTTGATTTTGAATTATGGTACAGTCTTCCAGATATACTACCAATAGAGCATCTCCACGATGAGCCGAAAATTTTTCCCGAGTTGAACATTAACTCAGATGATCCGGTGCATGCATCTGACTTTGCACTTGATCAGACTCCATGCCTTCTACCAGGTTAAATTCTTTTGAATGATCCATTTATAAGTATTCTATTTTGTTTTATCATTTGACATGTGTTATTTGTAGACCCATTTGTGGATGGTCTAACTGAGTACAATCCATTCATCGACGTACCCTCAATGAGCAGTGAGATTATCCCCATGAATCAAGGATTCATGGCTGACATTCAAAATGACAATCAATTACAGACAATTGATAACATCAATATTGATATGAATCCCGAGTTTGGGGTTGGTTTTCAATACCAAAATCACCTTCAGGTGATTCAAAGGAACCTAGAAGGATTTCAAAATCCTGGTATTTTAGTTGAAAACCAACAATTATTACCGATAGAGGCCACTAATTTTGATGAATCAATGTCCATCTTTGGGTCAAAAAATCAGGATCATGTTCAAATGATCCAGAATGATGACAATACAATTGGATTTGAACCTTCTAGTTCAGAAAACATAGCAGGTGGCAGTGGAAGAGGTTTCAGACATTTATTAAGTAGGGAAATAATAGCTGAACACTTTAACGAACCAATTGAGAAAGCTGCGAAGGAACTCAACATTGGAACGACACAATTAAAAAAACGCTGTAGAGAATTAGGTATCAATCATTGGCCTCAACGACAACTTACGAGTTTGCAAACCCTTATTGATCGTGCTGAGGTAAAGAACTACATTTTTTTTAATTCCTTTATATCATAAGGTTGAAATTACTAAAGTTATTTGTGCCACAGGAATTTGGTAATGAATTTATTGAGGCAACAGATTTATCGGGAGATTTAATACCCAACCTAAAAAAAGAAAAAGAAGCGATAATTGAAGGGTCACAATCGGGTCTAACAGACGACACAAAGAAGCTAATACAAGCTGCTCATAAGTTTGTATTTAGGAAAAGAAAAATTCAGGAAAAGGGGGAAACTTCATCAAGAACTCATACACAGCAACAATCTCCGCCATCTAATTCTGGTATGAGTAGTATTAACCCTGGTTTACTCGAGTCTTCGAGTGAGGAGAATTTTTGAGGCTTTGTAGGTGACCTAGCCTGGTTTCCTCCTTCTTATAGCTACCCCCAACTGGTTCCGAATTAGATCCCTTCCTGATCACTGCCCTACTTACACACGCCCTAAATGAGTCAATATTTAGCCCCTAATCATGGGGTTACAGGTTCCAACCCTATCGAGACCCCATACCTTGGAGCTCCTCCTCCAATAACTGAAAGCATACCGCTTCCAAATCCTCGAGAAGGTACAAGTCAACCTAATGATGACAAAGATTGGAGTGTAGAAGATCTTTTCTCGCTTCTTTCTGATTCTCTGGTTTAGGTTAGTAGTTCTGTAAACTTTTCTTAATGTATTAATATAAAGTTGTAGTAATGAATTAAATATATTGACGTGTTACTATAATTTTAATAATTTCATTGATTCAATATAATATTCATGTTGTTCCCTTAATTTCGTATTCCTCCCCCACTTGGACTAAAGTCCAAGTCTGTTTATTCGATTTATACTTTTTTTTTACGAGCCCTTACTCTCGAACAAAAACCAAGCCCACTCTGCTCAGCCAACAACTTGCATCAGGGGCAAACACCATCTCAATAAACATGTTTTGATAATGTAAAGACGTTTACATCAACCACCATATGTTACTCATCCGCTTGCGACCCTAGTCAACACCTCTATCGTCAGTTACCTCAATCACGAGCGAGTGATCCAGACTCTCATCCCACACGACCTGATCAATCACTCAAGCAAGATCAATACAAGGGTCGGTAGCCCCACTATTACACAGCACTAGGCATGTACAGAGTCGACTCAAAAATACCCGCTATCATCTCAGGCGCCGCTTGCACCTCTTTGACCGTGAGTTGGAAAACTCACCCTTGCATCCTCTAGTCCCTGTCTGACTTGTGCGCCCATTAGTTGCATGAAAAATAGCTACCACAATAGCACTTTGACATTCTCCCTTTCAACAGTCTTTAAGCTCAGTAATCAACTTAAGCATGATCGGTCCAACCAAACTGGTATGATCACATCTTAATTGTTCCTACTGAACCTCACAATCAACATTCAACAATATATTGGATAAAGGTTTACCACATTACACTAGCATTTAAGTCAACTATGCTAGACACTCACATACTCAGCTCCTTGGATCCTTCGTGACGGACGCCCGACTCAAACGCAGATCCTGTGCTTTCGATAGTAGGAGCTCTACTACTACCTTCCACACCTATCCATGTTCGTTCCAAGACCCGTCTCGAAATATCCAATTCGCTTCTTACCGATAATTTTAACACATATGCCCTTACAAGGCATATGTCAACCCTTCTAGGAATACTTGGAATCCCACCCCCACCCTGCTATTCTAACTAAGACGGAAGTTCCTCCAGTGATGACAGATTGTTTCGCGAACGTAGTTGTATACAATATCAAACTAAACAGTCTTTCAAATAAGAGAATCTTCCCAAAAGCAACAACCAAACAAGGAACATGCAATAAGGTCAACTCACACATTCTATGACTATTCAGTCCATATTGTATACAACTTAGTGGAAATCTCTAAGCAACCTATCGGCACTAGCATACAGTTCTATTAGCAAATCGCAGATAGTAATACAACAATGTGTGATCTCTACCAGACATTTCAGCAAACATATACCATATGTTTTTTTTTAACATCCACAATATTAAATACTTAACCCTTTTCTCATACTGGCGTCGGCTGGCGGTACACACTGTGTCTTCAGTTCACCCTTCATAAAACATCTTTCTTTCGTAAAAATGTTTTAATAAAACTCTTAAGCCTCAACTTGAGTCCAGAACTCACTAAGTGAGCCTGATTCTCTCAAGCTGTGCTCTGATACCAACTTGTAACATCCCAAAATTTTTGAGTAAATTTAAAAAATTTTAAACGAAAACTTCAATATAAGAAAAGCCACTTAATTAATTTTAATAAAATTCCATAACTTATAAGTTTAATGAAAACACCCCAGGATTAACAAAAGTTAACGAAATCACAATATAGCGGAACATCCATTCAAAAACAGTCCTCCAATGAAGCAGCACAGTGTATACACGTCACGCCTTGCCATCCATTGTACCTGATGTACCTAAAACAGTAGTTTATATAGGGAAAGGGTAAGCACGGAGCTTAGTGAGTTTCTCAAAATACCATACGATCCATCACATAACATACAACACATCATAACCATTCATATGTCTGTGAGACTCGCGGGCTATCCCTGTTCCGTTGAAGACTCACGGGCAGTTCCCGTTCTGTCTTATCGCTCGCAGGCTTCTCCCGTTCCGTCTAATGACTCGCAGGCTATTCCCGTTCCGCCTATTGGCTCGCGGGCTGTTCCCGTTCCGTCTAATGACTCGCAGGCTATTCCCGTTCCGCCTATTGGCTCGCGGGCTATCCCGTTCCGTCCACAAACAATCATTATCATAGCAATAATTCATACAATTATCATAACAGGTAAGATCTCCTTAGTCTAACATATCTTCCTTCCTACGCATGCAATGTCACCTATAGTATAGTGAGAAGACTCACCTGATTGTAGTTGACTATATCGTTTATCTTTCTCGCCTTTGTATTTCCTTTTAACTTTAACTGTTAACATAATAATAAATCTATCATTTCTTAATCCTTAACTATATTATAATCGCATCATTAAACCCTTCAATAATTCCAATATGATACTCCATGATTTATCAAGTAAAGAACGGCCAGGTAGAAGATTAGATGGGGTGGCAGGATCCTTTCAGCATTTTAGCCTTTCGGAAAATCCAACAACCAGATCCCAAGTAATCGGCCTAGGCACCGTCCTCGTAAGTAAATCAATCGGTATTATTTTCAGAATTACGAATTGTTATAACGACGTTTTTAAGGTTTTTATTTACTATTGTTGGAAATGAATATGTTATACTTATTACATATTCTACTTCTTAATACAAAATTATTTTACAATACCTAATTAAGCTATAGAAAGGTTTGTAGTTACCTTATGACCATTCGTCGGAATCTATAACTCCTTCGTTAGGCTTTCGAGCTTCTTCCGCTCACTTGCTTACTCTCTAGTGCTTAGAAACCTCTATATATTGGATTGAGATTTGTTGGTGTGGTTTATGAGATGTTTTGGGGGGTATTTATACTTGAATTCTTGAATAAAAATGGCATGACACTTTTGACAAAAGATTTTAATAATATAATTTTGTTGAAATTAAAGGCCTTCTAGAATCAGTCTGTTCAAGACTGGTTTAGCCGATCTTAAACCCATTAAATTCACGTTTTTATTTGATATTCAGAAACTTCATCTCAATACCTTTCCAGGGATGTATGGTATGTATTTATACGATTTTTCTATGATTTATTATGATTTTTTGAAAACAGACTATCTAATCTGTCAATTCCGAACTAATCACTAAAGATTGCATTTTTTACCATCGATAATGTCATTTTCAAGCTTACTATTATTTTTTGTAATTGTACTAGACTCAATTTGTAAACTTTGTGCACTGGTTTGAGGTCCAAACGATTTTTCTAGAATTAATTATGATTTTTCTAAAAACGACACAAAATGCTGATTTTCATATGAAATTGTAACTAAAGTTTTTCTTAGCTTTATAATTACCAATGACCATATAATTCCTAACACTCTTATTTTAAGTATATGTTATAATCAGGATACGGGTCTTACACTAACGCATCATTATCATGTGTAACCATGTCTATACACTCTCGAACTATAGAATAAATATCTTGCACCTTTGTGTAGTCCGATCCAATAATCCCACCAAAATATGTGCTTTTCTCTAAATCCTTCATATGTATGATACCTTTCTGCCATCGCTGCAAAAAGTATTTCGAAGGTATGGTTTTCATGAATCTTTTTTTCATAATACACAAGATATGTCTGCATAAGACTCCATAATGTTCAAACATCATGCAACAGCATTCAAAGGTCTCTCCGTGTTTGTAAACTTTAACCTGACATCAAATATATATATATATATATATATAATCATATAAAATAACATTAATTCGTAGTTTCAGATTATTGTTAAATATAAAAAATACTAACCTGATATCGCCATTCCCCATCAGTATCACTCAAAAACTCCTTAGAAGATGCATTAAAAAAAAGCTTTTATTCTGATCCTTTTTTGGCATAAGTTGTTCTAAAACTATGTATGAATCATACTGTTCCAGATAAATACATGAATTTGGTGAGCATGTCCATACAGAATCTTCTATTTCCCTTTGGAATATATTAAATATTTTATGCGTATACAAATCTGCTGCTTGTGCTTCTAGAGGTAGTTTTGTTACCAGTGGATGTTTCTTTGACATAGACGTAAACTCGGAGTTTGATTGTATGTTTCTCTGTTTATCCATAGCTGCATCAAACTTACACATAAACATTAACAAATTAGATTTCATTGACATGAATCCCAGGAAAAATTAATTTTCACTCTCCAATCTTGATGTTGTGCGCATCAAGCCAATCAAGGGTGTATTTTTAAAATACGTAGGTATCCAACGCTCTCTGATGCTGTACATTTCTTTTAACCATTTGTTTTCATGTAGTTGAAACTCTTCTATCAATTCTTTCCATTTTTGTTGGAATATATCTGGACTGATGCATGAACTCCAAATGATACGTTGTAACCTCTTTCTGAAATCAGTTTCGTATATTATTTTAGTAGACACCTACAAATATATTGTGGCAGTTAACAAATAATATGTAGTATACATATTGCTTAAAGGTTTAAATTAATTAACTACACAAATACCAACCTTATCTGTCAATTTTTTCCCAATGTGCCACATACATAAACGGTGTGTGGATTTCTTAAACACACGCTCCACAGCTTTTGCCATTGCTGCGTCTTGATCAGTCACAACTATATTTGGTTCCTTCCCAAACGAAGAGATGAATGCTTCCAACAACCATATATATTACTCCGATGTCTCTCTTGCTAGTAACCCGGCACCAAACATGACACATCGTTTGTGGTTGTCAATCCCAGTAAACGGAACGAAAACCATGTTATACCTATATGTAACACACAAATTAATATAAATTTTCAACCATTTATAGATGATTCAAACAATTATAATGTATAAAGCTTACTTGTTTGTACGGAATGTAGCATCAAAAGATACAACATCGCTGAATTCAGAGTAGTTTCTTTTTGCAATCCCATCAGCCCAGAATAAAGCTCTTAGTTCATCCTTCTCCAACATATAATGAAATGAGAAAGATGGATTGTTCTTGCTTCTCTGAGTCAATAGGTTTACCACCATGTTCGCGTCCCTGTCTCCTATATGGCAGTTGAGGTCTCTAGAATAGTTCTTGTAGTATATCTTTTGTGGACCTTGTTTATTGTAACCACCTTTAAGTCCGGTCAAAATACCATGTGCCTTGCTTGATCCAATGTTACATGTATAGAGCTCATTTATTATGTGTTGATCAGAAAAACAAAGTTTTCTACAATGTTTTGACATGTGAATGTTTGACCTTGTGTACAACTCATGATTGTGTTTTTTTTCAAATTTATTAACAATATACTTTTCAGTACCTTTTACATTTTTCAGTCCAATCCTCGCAGGGCAATCTTGCCTTTGGCTAGGCAATTTTCTCTTTTTCTTAATAGTTTCTCCTTTTAAAGAATCAACATTGACCCTGTCGCAATTTCCTTCTCTATTACAAAATATGTACTTGTAACTAACAACCCCTTCATTTTTCTACATAGATCCTAACCTTGGATCAAAACCTGCTTTCTTGGCATACTCTTTGTAGAAATGTATACCATCATCAAGTGTATTGAAACAAATATCCACTTTAGGCTCGACCCCTTCTTTAACGTTTGGAATCCAGTACATAATCTTTGTACCTCCAGGTGATTTAACTTCTGTACTGCTAAGTTCATCTTCTATGTGAAAATCATCTGACATAAGAAATAATTAAATATTTCATGTTTGTTGAACACATACACAATATGTGAGGATACACATGTTGTATTCACCAAATTGTGTGAATCTCAAATGTGACAATGTAAATCTAGTGTGATATTTTTGTTAATGCATATATACACATGAGCCCAATACAATTACGTGTGGTCGTTATGCATATACACACATGTGAGCTTGTTATAATTATGTATTAAAAGATATTTAAGTCGAAATCGTCATTATGAAAATGCACATAACCTAGCCTGATATATTTTATTACTCAAGTTTATTTTCTTGAATTTGTCTTAAATATTGATCATTTATACTTACTATCTGTGATGTGGTTCGAATCATCAACCCCGTTTGTAATATAGTAACCTTCTAGTTGGTCTTCATTGTCTCTGCATCCATCATCGTCTATAATGGTGTCACTGTCATTGAATATGAAATCTTCGAGATTCCTGAATACATCGTTCCTGAAGAAAAAAAAACACATGAACTTAAATGGAGGATATATTATACACACAATTACGTGTAAACGAATGGATTACATACCTGCATATTGTTATTTCTTCGGTCACATTCTCACTTGATTCACAAATCATCATGTTAACAATTATGACAGGAATATGTAGTGTATTCAAGAATAAAATAAGAAAATTAGAGCAATACGTGGTGTATTCAAGAAAAAGTGCAACGATATTGCTGAACTCGATGGAGAAGAAGAAGGGAATCTCATCTAACTAAATCAGTATGATGAATGTCGATGAATTGGAATTAGTAATGTCAATCATAATTCCGAAATTAAATGGATATTGCTAAAATAATGGAGCTGTTTACGATTTAATCCGATATTGTATTATAATTTCCGTAAATAAATAAATGACAATTGACCATCATGTCCTTATTGGCATGGATAATGATCTAATGGTCTATATTTAGTTCCTAGGTTCTTAGGTAAATTTTGGTTCTCTCTCGATCCGGACTCTATATATATATATATATATATATATATATATATATATATATATATATATATATATATATATATATATATATATATATATATATATATATATATATATATATATATATATATATATATATATATATATATATATAGGGTTGGGTTCTTGTGAGAACTCAAAAAACCATGAGATCTTGAGAACTCTTTCTGATTGGTCAGATCACAAAAGGGCACGATTGTCATTCTACGTAATTCACATTTAATGTTGATTCTTTTATTTTTGACAATAATACTAACAACTCCTAAAATCAAGGCTATTAGATTTGAATTTTCAAATTTAAAAAAAAATCAAAATTTTATTTTCGTAATTTCGTTTTTATTTTTAAATATTTTTTCCGGAATTAGAAAAACATAAAAGTTCTGAATTAAAAAAAAAATTTCAAAATAAAAAAAAATATTTGTGCATTTGCATGTGTATATATGCATACTCGCAGATGCATATATGCATATTTTCACAATTCATAGATACATATTCGTATTTTTACTATATAAATGTAAAAAAATAAACAACGCATTTTATTATAAACAATAATATACAACTGGTTTGAACAATACATACATAAAATTTAAAAAGTACAACAATATACAACTGTTTTGAATGATACATACAAATTTATTAGAAATAATGAACGTTACATAAAAAAATATAAAAAATACAACGAAAATTCATGATATCTTCATTTCTCAAAATTTCAATATTCATTTCTTCAATTTGCTCGATAAATTCTCCAAAATCTGCAATAACATTAATAAAAATTAATATACATGTATATTCAAAAACATTAAAATAAATACATACATGCATATATGCATATGAACAAATGCACATCTATTTTTGCATATATATGCATATATGCATATGTGCACAAACGTATTTATACGCATAGAAACATATATGCATATATGCATTTATATAAGTACATATTAAAAAAAACCCCAAAAATACTTACATGCATATATACACATATGCACATAGGCACATATATGTATGCATATATGCAAATATGCACACATGTGTACACAAACAAATAGACATATATGAATATGTACACCTATGCACATATACACATACGTATATGTACATATGTACATACGTATATACATATACTCACATACGTATATGTGCAAATGCACATACATATACGTATATATATACACATATACATTTTCACATATATATTTATACATATATACACATACGTTTGTGCATATATCCACATACAAACATATACACATTAACAAATGGACATGTATGCATATATACACATACATATGTCCATATCCACATTTATGCATGTGTGTATGTGCACATATGCACTAATAAGCATGTGTGTATGTGCACATATGCACTAATATGCATGTGTATATGTGTGCATATCTGCACATCAACACACACACACACACACATTCAAGCATACAATCTATTTTTGACACACACAAAGATACACCCAACAATCAGAAGAAAATTGGAAGAATTAACTTACATATTAAGGAATTAAGTTTTTATTTGAAGACTGAAGTTTCTGTGAAGTCTTTCTAATATAAAACTTGTTCCATCAAATAACAAAACTGCCTCGTTGTCTTTGTAATCTTCACTACTACCTTCAAAGCTCACTTTTGGTTTACCTTGTAAGGTTGTTTTGGGAAACTTTGTTATCCTTCGTTTTATGCAATTTTCCAAGTGGGTTCTTATCAATGGACGCCGGCTTGAGTTTATCTGAAATATCCAAAATGTGTAAGTAAAACAATCTCAATCATTCTAGATAGAATTTACATCCTAAATTCGTAGATTGTTAATTAAAAAATTTGATTTGAATGATTTTTTCAATTTGACATTTTACAGAACACTTGGTGGGCATATTGATATATACTCATCAAAACAAAAGAAAATGTACGGTCATCTAGTTGATCTTCTCTCCAAGACGTCTTGACAATACCAAAACAAGTTAAAACAATCTATTAAATAAAAATAACAAAAAGTATATACCAATTAGCAATATATTTGATGAGAAATGAAAGAAAAAATGTGTTCAATTACCTGACAAAGTATAATTATAGCCAAAGTCGGCAGTGACATCTCTTGACATGTAACTGCACATCAAATCTGATGCTGGAGAAACATATGGAAAATATGACAAATTGACAAATAAGATGGTATTCTAAATGAGCTCAATGCTCCTAAGTATAAAAAAGTGACTTTTGAGTTGGTTACCTTTTCAGTCACTTTACTTGCATAACACCATTTAAAGAAGAAACTAATGGGAAATGGCTGCACAATTGCACTCTTGGGTGTTAAGATCTAATGTTGATGAGCTATTTAGCATGAAAATGAAATTGTTCAGACCTTGTGTAATCAAAATGTGATCCAAAAATTCAAAACCCAAATAGATATATTAAAATTTTGTAAATCCCACATTATACAGAATACCCACAACCATTATTTGAAGATTACTTGAAATTTAGTAAACGGTAGAGAATTAAAACACGAAGAAGATGAAGTACGTATTACACTGAGGAATAAAACAAGTGTATGAACAATATTGACCATTAGCAGTCAAATTGGGAGGTTCCACCACTTTCCTACTGCCCACACTATCAAAGCACAACCCTGTAAACAAGCAAATTAGTGTTTTTTCTTCATTACCATCAACAAAAATATCTAAAAGTACAAATGAAACATATAAATAAAATCAGATTCGACATGAACTTGATAGAAAATGAAATGTTGCATGCATTCTTGATCTGGTCTCTCGTATCTGATGCATAGCCATGTAACTAAGATCTACCAATAAAACCCTTGCAAATGATTATCTTCCTGTAATCAATCATATGATTGGCTTCAAAATTCTACAACGTATTTGATTTGAATGATTTTTTCAATTCGGAATTTACACTATTGCCGACGGAAGAAACACTGGGGTGAGCGGCGATGGGTGATGTTGTTGACGGCGACGACGAGTGGTGCTATTGACGGCGTCGACGAGTGGTGCTATCGACGAGAAATCCACCTCCACCGGTGTCTACGTCTTCTTCTTCTCCACCGGCGTCATCGACATCTCCATTGTCGAAGATCTTGATGTCTCAGTCGTTCGGTTTGTGGGATAAGAAAGGGAAGGCTAGGGTGCAGATGGTTATGGTGAAACGGGAAGAGAGAGAGAGATGTAGTCGGAGGACGAGAGATGGAGAATCGAGAGATGGAAAGGTGAAGAATGTGAATATTGAGATCGATTTGTCTGTAAAACTATCGAGGTTAAGATGGAAACGGCAAATAGAGAGAAGGAAAGAAAGAGAGACAAACAAATATTACCTATTTTAATCTGGCCTTGATTACAGGGATACTAATGTTTAGTACCTGATTTGTCCTTGAGAATGGTAATTAAATACCTAAGACATCCTTAAAAATATTGATAATTACGAAACTGCCATCTTTCATCTTGGCCTTACATTTTTTCAATCTAACGACCCAGATTTGGTTCTTGAGATCTCAGGATTTTTTGAGTTCTCAAAAGAACCTTACTCTATATATATATATATATATATATATATATATATATATATATATATATATATATATATATATATATATATATATATATATATATATATATATATATATATATATATATATATATATATATATATATATATATATATATATATATATATATATATATATATATATATATATATATATATATATATATATATATATATATATATATACTAGGTAAGTTAACGAGATGTGCTAAGCACGACCACGAATGGAGAACAAACACGGTCGATTGACAGTATTTTTAAATGTTATAGAAAATTTAAATAAAAAAGAGTGTGGATATATATATATATATATATATGTATATATATATATATATATATATATATATATATATATATATATATATATATATATATATATGTATATATATATATATATATATATATATATATATATATATATATATATATATATATATATATATATATATATATATATATATATATATATATATATATATATATATATATATATATACACTAGGTAAGTTGACGAGACATGCTAAGCACGACCACGAATGGTAAGAGCAAACACGGTCGACTGACAGTTTTTTTAAATGTTATAGAAAATTTAAATAAAAAAGAGTAAATTACACGAATGGTCCAGTGGCTTGGGGTAACTTGCACCCTTGGTCGTAACTCTTTTCTTTAACTCGGATGATCCCTATCATTTTGTTTTGTTACGCGTTTGGTCCCTAACCGACATAAAATGACTATATTGCCCTCAATGATTTTTTTTTGTTATTTGTTTTGTTATTTTTAAATTATAAAAACCCAATTATGTGTGCTCTCTCTCTCTCTTCATATGATAAATCTGTAAAGAGATAGCAAAATCGAGACCACCAGTCCACCACTACCACCCAGCTAAGACATCACGAAGACCAATTTTGTTTCAATCTCTGTCGATGATCAGCCCTAGCTCCCGATCTGTGTTCAACACCTAGGTAACAATCATACCTCAGTTTACCCTAAGGGTGCTACTATATAAACACCCCACATACACCTTTAAATATAAGTCAAATAGTTTTCAACCAATCATTTCTAATTTTTACGAAAAACAATACAAATTCAACAAATAAAAAACAGTTGACTTTGAATAGAGTGTACATCAAGTAAAAAGAGAGTGTTTATTTAGTCATTCCCTTACCTTAATTAGTTGACCACCATCATTATCATGACTACCGTTGACCACCATCACTATCACCGATGCCCATAAATGAAAACCCATAAAACATGCTCACGGAATTAAACAACAGGAGAAATCGAAACCCAGAAGACATACTTAGAAAAACAATGCCCACAAATCATGAAATTGATGCTCAAACCCATAAATTAAACCTGCTTACGGCCAGAAACTATGTAATCGAGCTCAAAACCATATATTAAAGCCGAAATCATGCCTAGAAATCAAGGGTGAATCAATTCTCAAACCAAAAATCGTGAATGAAATCAAAACCCAGGAAATTATGGATGAAATCGAAATCAAACCATTCAAAACCAAACCTAAAATTGATTTAATTCAAATGGAATGAACTTGAATCGAGAAATTAAATCATCAGACCGTGCCTTGATGAACTTGAATACGCAAACCAAAATCTGAAAACTGAAGTCTCAATCGAACCCGGTGAACGAAAGCAAAATCAAACACGTGAAGGTGGTGATGGGTGTCTTGCTCGTGATAGATATCGTCGACAATTATGGTGGTGGAGATGACGGCTAATGCAGATCGATAGTGCAAATGATGTTGCAGACGGTATCTTCATCTTCAGGTGGGAGATCAGAAGACAAGGGTTTCAAAACCACCAGCACAAATGGGTTGAAGAGGGAGAGGTGATGAAGGTTATCAGTGGCTTTGAATGGAAAAATCGTTGGTGACTTGAAGGGGAATGGGAGAGGCCAGTGGTCGCTGGCTAGATAGGTGGGAGAAGACGTGCAAGAGTGTAACGGCACGTTTGGTACGGAGAAATGGAATTGCAAGAGAGAATGGAAATGCAGGAAAAGAGAATTAAGCTGGAGAAAGGGAATTGATTCCACTATTTGGTAAAACAGAGAATTCACCCGAGAAATGTTGCTCAGAATCATTTCTCTTGTTTGGTTGTGGTAATGAATGAAATGGAAATGACTTTTTTGACATATTGATTTCATGTCCAACATATCTAATACATATATCTTCTATTTAACATCATAATTCTAACATAAAATAATAATTCACAAATAGTCCAAACATAAAGAAATATGAAAATCATATTATTTAAATATGTCCAAGAATGTCAATGCAAAAAAAAAAATCAATTTCAATATCCGTAACTAATAAACATAAAGTAGTATGATTATGCTATTGAGCCATCGGCAATCATTTCTACATAACAAATCTTCTCTTCTTCACTCATGTTCAAAAATGATCTAGCAAGTGATTGATCTTTGGCGATTGTGTTAATAGCCTTAAGTCGTTGTTTGATATTGATATTTGGCAAACGTTGTATGTCTTTGGTAACTTTATCTATCATATCACACGCTTCCTTATTTTCTTCCTTCCCTATATTTCTTATAGTCACCAAACTTCTCGAAAGTTTCCACCTATCGTCGGGCTCATCATCAGGTATTGGCACTGGTTTCTTGTAGAACTCCTTGTGCAATCTGCATACCGCACCTAAGACTAACTTGAAATATCGACTTATCGTTTCACCCGACCTTCGGAATCTATTTACTATAATCCTATTTTTTTCGTTATGTGCAAGTGTATGTAAGAACATAGCAACTTGCTCGTCAACTAACATGTTTTTGCTATTTTTTAACCCCCCCTCTTTGTTCAAGCATATTACAAAGTATCGTAAATGTATTTCTATTCATTATTATGTTAACCACACTCGTAACATCACTTTCATAAACCATTGCTATTATATTATCATGCCTATTATGGTAACTCATGAAATATTTCTCGCGTATTATTGCAGCTTTTCGTAAACAATTCATGGCAAAACCACACATCATCCACCAACGAATCATGACATCCATTGCATAAGTTGCTCCTACAGCGGATGTGATGGCAACTTGTCTATTTTGGATTTTCTTTTGTTGCAAAGGTAATCGTGTCATCTATATACACACATAAAGGAAGAGTTGGATATATGTTATGAACAATAACTAGGCTACTACATAAATGATGTGTAAATACAAGTAGGTAACAAGTAAACAACTAAAAGTTATATAATGAGAAACATAATCACGAGTTTATTAAAATCAAAAACATAATAGAATTGGATGAGTTACTTTGATATAAAGTAGAATGGAATAATAATCACGAGTTTCATTCTTCCAATTTCTTTTTGGTTCACTTTTGGTCTAAAGTTATATAATCAGAAACATAATCACGATTTTATTAAAATCAAAAACATAATAGAATGGGATGAGTTACTTTGATATAAAGTAGAATGGAATAATAATCACGATTCACGAGTTTCATTCTTCCAATTTCTTTTTGGTTCAATTTTGGTCTATCCTAAAAAACATAACAGTGGATACGTGATGATGGAAAACGACTTCCACAAACAGATTACACAATTCCAACCGGAATCAACAAAAGAAATCTAAACGATATCATTCAAACAAAATATATTTCACACACGATTTTCCATGAATTAAAAACATAGAGTTTTAAGAACACCAATAAAAGAACGAACAGAATATAAGACAAGATGAACACAAGAATCGATGAATTAATCGTACCTTAATTTGGAAGTTTGGTGAAAAGCTCGGCAAACAAGAACAGAAAACGATTGCAGATAGTAGGCGTGTGTAAGAAGCGAAATACGACCAGTTCTTGCCGCCAAATACGAGCAGTTCTTGAATGGAATCAGTGTGGCAGAAGCGACATGCATAGTAGGGAAAGAAGCGAGCCGATAAGAACGTGTATATCTTGAATTGTAGTTGATAGGACTCGAAGTGGGAGAGTCGAATTTCTCCGCCTCTTTTTTTTATTTCTCTGTGGCTGTTTCTCACCTTTTCTCTACATTTAATAGAGAATTAAATGGATGGACCAAACGCGTAACAAAAACATAAAATAGGGATCATCCCAGTTAAAAAAAAAGTTAGGGACCAACCATGAAAATTACCCCAAACCACAGGGACCATTCGTGTAATTTACTCATATATATATATATATATATATATATATATATATATATATATATATATATATATATATATATATATATATATATATATATATATATATATATATATATATATATATATATATATATATATATATATATATATATATATATATATATATATATATATATATAGGTTAGGTTATATTAAGGACCACAATTATTGTGTGGTCGTAAGACTAAATCTGGACCGTAGGTTTCGAAATATTAATGGTCTAGATTAGAATGACATAATTGTAATTATCCATTATGTTATTAAATGGTTTTTTAAAAAATGGTTACAAAAGGGTAAAATAGACATTTTATTTTGAGGGAAAAAAGGAAAGTAACTGATTTTTAGGATCAAATCAATTTAATAATAAAATTATTAACGAAATTATTAGTCTCATCTTCAAATTTTCGAATATTCTAACAGAATCATCATGTTATTATTCCAAAAATTTGTCATTCTTGATTGAATCATATTTTTCTTCAAAAATCATTTTACAGAATTTCATATAGAAAAAACATCTTATGAACTATAATACATTAAAATGATAACATTCTTGCACTAAAATACATTAAAAGAATAACATTCTTTGAACTAAAATACGTCAAACAAATAGAATTCTAACAGAATAATATTACGAAATATCCATTCTTGCAGAATGACATCAAAAAATTATTATTCTTGGCAGAATGAATTACAAAATCATACATCATATTTATGTGAAAATAAGTTAAACATTCTATTAGAATGAATTAAAAAATCATACAAAATAATAATTACATATTCTGTTAGAATGAAGTACATAATCAAAGTTGTAATACATATGAATGTCTAGAATATTGTATTGTCCAACATCAGAATGACTAGAATATCATAATAGAAGCTAATATACAGAACATAATAGCTAGAATATTGTATTTGAACATTATAACAGAAGCTAATATCAAATTCTATTAGAATGACTGCCTTCAAATCACACTCAAAAGCTTCATCTTTATCTCTTCTATGTTCTAATTACACAAATTTACCCAGAATCTACAAGAATAACATTGATCGTCATGTGCGTGTTTCCAACCCCAAAATCTTCAAGAATATTGACAGAATACAATGTTATTCTGAATACAATTCTGACAGAATTCATTGCCATTCTGATAGAATACAGTGTTATTTGTTGAAAAAAATGTAGATTGTTGTCCCCCTTGAAAGAGTATGCTGTAACCGCTCAATTCTTTTCTTGTATGTCAAATGAAACTATCAAGAACTCCTGTGGTAATCAAATGTCACAGAAAATGCCGATAATATGTGAAAGGTGGATTGATGGTTACGGGATGAAGGAATTAGCGATAAGCAATGGTTAAACAAAATTTGGTAATTGTAACTGGTGATCAAGAGAATGGATTAAACCTGAGTTTCCCGAGTAGTACCAGATTGTGGTCGACGCATTGACGAGGAAGCAGGTAACCGATGGTGTATGCGATGGAAGTTAGAGTTGTAAGGTGGGAGGATGATTGTTAATATGTCAGAATGATGATGGAGGCAGTGGCTGGCTGGTGAACCAGCGATTGGTGGTGGCCGGCGGTGGTTGCCTGATGGAGAACGAGATCGTGATTAGGGCTGGAATAAATGAGTCAATTACGGTTCTAATAAAGAGGAAGGAGTTAGTTTCCATAATTGTAGGAATTAATACATTAATTATTGGTCAAATCTTCCATAATTGTAGGTTTAATTTTATATTTAATTATTTCATTTATAAATTAAATTACTAAAGTACCCTTAGCTGATTGTGCGATATGATTGGTCCTTACGACCACACAATAATTGTAGTTTATATTATATCCTAACTCTATATATATATATATATATATATATATATATATATATATATATATATATATATATATATATATATATATATATATATATATATATATATATATATATATATATATATATATATCTATGTATGTATGTATGTATGTATGTATGTATGTATGTATGTATGTATGTATGTATGTATGTATGTATATATATATATATATATGTATGTATGTATGTATGTATGTATGTATGTATGTATGTATGTATGTATGTATATATATATATATATATATATATATATATATATATATATATATATATATATATATATATATATATATATATATATATATATATATATATATATATATATATAGTTGGGATTTTTGAGAACCAACTATGCCCCGAGAACTCCCAAATGGTCAAAATTTTCGAAAAATAAAAAATATAGGGGCCTAAAACACACATATTTAAGCATTTTCGAAAAAAAATTCCAAAAAAAAACGACTTCTTTTTTGAAAAAATGTGTACATGTGCAAACTTTTTTATACGTACACTTTTTTTCAAATTTTTTTTACAGAACGCCTTAAATATATGTTAGAAAGACATCCATAAAAAACTTGAAAAAAAGTGTACGTATAAAAAATTTTGTACATGTACAAACTTTTTTTGTGCACATGTACAAATTTTTTCGAAAAAAAAGTCGTTTTTTCGGAAAAACATTTCGGCGCACCAGGCCATTTTGAGCGTCTAAGAGGCTCATGGAGTCGGTTTTTTGAGAAAAAAAATTGGTTTGGGAGTTCTCGGGGGACTTGTGGTTCTTAAAAGATCCTAAGTATATATATATATATATATATATATATATATATATATATATATATATATATATATATATATATATATATATATATATATATATATATATATATATATATATATATATATATATATAGGGTAAAGTTCAATTGAGAACCTAAAAAAGCCTAGGAACCTAAGAACCCATTTTATGAACTTTTTTTCTACACAATATTTTTCAAAAAAAAAACCAAAAAAACCCTTATTGTGCGACTAGAAGATTTAAAAAAAAAAATTTCAAAAAAAATCATTTTTTTTATTTCTTTTTCATATGGACATTTATATGCATATACATATAAATATGCATATGAAAAAAAAATGATTTTTTTTGAAAATTTTTGTTTAAATCTCTTAGACGGTCCTATTCCGTCATTTTTTAAAAAAAAATTTGAAAAAAAAGTTTATATATATGCATATGCATATACATATGCATATACCGTGAATTTTATATAAATATGCATATAAAAAATAAAATATGCATTTTTTTGAATTTTTTTTTTGAAAATCTCTTAATCGCATATATTAAAAAAATTGGGTGCTATTTTTTTTGAAAAATATTGTGTAGAAAAAAAGTTCCTAGGTTCTTAGGGTTTTTTAGGTTCTCTCATGATCTCGACCCTATATATATATATATATATATATATATATATATATATATATATATATATATATATATATATATATATATATATATATATATATATATATAGAGAGAGAGAGAGAGAGAGAGTTAGGTTCTTTTGAGAACTCAAAAAACCATGAAATCTTGAGAACTCGATCTAGGCCATAAGATTAAAAAATCAACATTGTTGTGTTTTTGCTTAAAAACACAATTACAAATTGCTATAATTGGTTAGTAATATAAGTACGTTGTTATTAAGCTTAAGGAATTGTAAGTACGTTGCTATTTCATGTAATTTGCCCAAAATGCATATGTGTATATTTGAATATATGTGTATATATGCACATGTATATATGTGCATAGATTCATATGTGAAAATGTACATATGAGCATAAATGTATGTGCACATATGTTTAGATGTTTATCTCCATGTTTATGCATATATCTGTCAAATGTTAACATGTGCACAAAAGTATATGCATATCTGTATATGTGCATTTGTGCATAAATGCATATGTGTAAATATACACATCTATACAAATGCATATATGTGCATTTTTTGTAAAGGTATACATGTGTATAAATGTGCACATGTGTGTATATGCATACATATATATATGTGCCTATGTGCATATGTGTATATGCATGTAAGTATTTATTTTAATGTTTTTGAATATATATTTATATTAATTTTTGTTAATGTTTTTTGCAGATTTTGAAGAATTTATCAATCAAATTGAAGAATTAAAGAGTGACAAACTAAAAAAATGAAGATATCATGAATTATTGTTGTTTTTTTATTATATTTTTTTGTATGTATTGTTTATTATTTCTAATAAATTTGTATGTATCGTTCAAAACAGTTGTATATTATTGTTTTTAATAAATCGATTTTTATTGTTTGCATTCATATTTAAAGATAAGCATATGTATATATAAATTTCGAAAATATGCATATATGCACCAGTGAATATGTATATATGCACCTGCAAATAAAAAAATTTATGTGTCTTTTAAATTCCAAAAATCTAAATTAAAAAATAATTTTTTAAATTTCGAAAATTTTGACATTATTATAAAAAACGAAAATTTTATAAATTTTGAAATTTGAAATTTGAAATTGATTAGGCTTATTTTTAGGAAATGATGAATTGATTAGGCTTAAAATTAAATGAGATTTGTAAAATGACTATCATGTCCTTATTGGATTGGATAATGATCTAATAGTTGATATGGAGTTCTCAATATCTCATGCTTTTTTGAGTTCTCACAAGAACCCAACCCTATATATATATATATATATATATATATATATATATATATATATATATATATATATATATATATATATATATATATATATATATATATATATATATATATATATATATATATATATATATATATATATATATATATATATATATATATATATATATATATATATATATATATGATCAAATACATTTAACAATTATTGTGTGATTTGTAGGACCAAATGTGGAGCGTCCGATCGAAATGATCAACGGTGTTAGATTCAACGGTCTAATTGTAAAATTATAAAAATTAATTATCATATTTTGCAATTAACCCTTGTAAAGGGTATTTTAGTCTTTTAATAAATATTTAAAAATGAAATATCCAATTTATCTCCTAATTTTGTGGGATTACGTGAATAAGAACTCCAATTAAAAACCGAAAATTTTGTTATTTTGAACCTTTAAGTCTATTAATAAACCTTTAATTTTTTACAGTACCTTTGAATTCTCAAAGAATAATTTGTGGGTTTTAAGTTAAGTGCAGTACCTTCAAATTCCTTGAGAATACATCAAATTCATTGAACCATTCTCAGAAAATGGACTTACTTGTGAGAAAAAAATATACCATTATCATAGAATGCCATGCTTATGTCAAATACGCACAAAGCCCTCATATACATTCTTAAAGAATGTGATACCAAAACACAAACCAATAAAAACTAACACCCGACATACAACAAAATTGACACTGCTCAAAACGATTTCACACTTATTCTCATGTAATTGGTCGCACATCCCAAAATCCAAAACAAAAAATACACATTCCAAACAATTGAATTTCTAATACACGGCTATTCAACGTGAGATTACACGATTATTCTCAAAGAATTACTTACGAAAAAAATTGAACTGCTCAAACTTTGAATGCAACCTATACATTCTTGGAGAATGTAACTTGTACAACATTCTTGGAGAATGTAACTTGTACATTCTTCTACAGCATCGTCTCCTCCCATCACGCAACCTCCGATTGTCTTCCCCTGTCGTCGCATCTTCGATCGTCGACAGCGCCTGCGCCACCTCCGATGCCTCCACTACAGCCAACAATCGCCGACAACTACGTGTTCTTGAGCGAGATCGATAAATGGGATAAACACATACACCCTCGATGTGTGTGTGTGATATTTGGAATCGAGAAAAAAAATATAGGGATAGGATTATTGAGCAATAGAGATGTGATTATGTTCTTGCCGGCGGCGATGGTGGATGAGGCTGCGCAGGAAGCCGATGGCGATGGTGGATGAGGTAGGGGAGGAATACGGCTGCCAATTATCTTCTCGTTGAAGATGTGAGAGAGACGGGGAGGATAAATAGGGTTGGTAAGTTACATTCCATAAATATAGGCATTTAATTTGGGCAAATTGATTAATTAATTAATGGAAATAATACTTATATTATATAAATGGACTAATTTGCCCTTAGATAATGATTGGTCCAGAATTAGTCCTACAATCACACAATATTTACAATTCATATTTGAACCTACATATATAACGATCAGGGGACGAAGACGAGAAAGGGGATACCAGGATTCCTCGAAACTCTACATGAAACCTCCCCGAAATTACCCAAATTCATATGTGTGTGTGTGTTTCTATATATATATATATATATATATATATATATATATATATATATATATATATATATATATATATATATATATATATATATATATATATATATATATATATATATATATATATATATATATATATATATATATATATATATATATATATATATATATATATATATATATATATATAATCAAGATCGGGTGAGGACTCCAATTTTGGTGAGGACTGTGAGGACAAATCTGGACCTCTAATCTTGAAAAATAGGTGGCTAAGATTCATTGTGAAAAAATTGACACATCTTAAAAGCTTGGAGGGCTAGTTGTCTAAAAATTAAAACTAGTGGGTGGGTAATACAAATTAAAAAGGGTAATATAGTAAGCTGATCGAGTACCCCATCCCCGTTGTGACACTTGTCACAATCTCGTTTGCTGTGTTTTTTTTATTCCACCAACTTAGTTTTTGGCTCATAACTTTTTTTTTCTTAGTAAAAAAAAATTCTGAAAAAACCAAAGTTCTTAAAATTTAATTATTTACAAAAAAACACCATCATGAAAATTTGAAAAAAAAATATTTTTTATTTTTTATTTTTATAAAAAATCAAAAAATAAAAAAAAAATTCTCCAAAAATTATGAAAATTTAAAGGAACATTGTAGACATTATATTAGTAAGCTTGCAAAAAGAATTTTTTGAAAAAAAAATGTTTTTAAGTGTTCATTTTTATATTTTTAAGTAAAAAAAACCATCAAAATAACAAAAAAACATACATGATCCAAAAATATTAAGAACCAAAATATGTTTAATGATTCAAACTGTTATAAATTAATTATTTTATGAATTAAAACTAATCAAAATAGCAAAAAAAATATACATGATCCAAAAATATTAAAACCAAAATATGTTTTATGATCCAAGATCCAAAACGAGTTATGATGCAAATTGATTTTTAAACGACAAACGTAAAAAAAAAAAAAAAAAAAAAAAAAAAAAAAAACTGGAAAAGAAAAGGATAAAAGGAAAAAAAAAGAAATAAAAATAAAAAACCCAGCTAAATTATGTTGTACGGACGTGAGTAACATGTGATTATATCATCGAGTCCGTATTACGTTCCATGGACGAGCGTCACATGGGATTACGTCAAATACAATAATTACGTTTGACGTTATTGCCCTTAAGGAAATGAGTGAACGAGAATTGTCCTTGCAGTCCTCACCGGATCCGGACCCTATATATATATATATATATATATATATATATATATATATATATATATATATATATATATATATATATATATATATATATATATATATATATATATATATATATATATATATATAATATATATATATATATATATATATATATATATATATATATATATATATATATATATATATAACACAACACGGTGGTCGTGGCGGGTAAGACACGTGCCTCGCGTATGCGAGGTTGCGGGTTCGAGCCTTGTCGCGTGCATTGGGTGCTAAAGATATTAATGCCCAGTGTAGCCTCTGTGCTAGCCGTGCAAAGTGTGTACCCGGGGCTGGTTTCCCCCCAGTCAATTGCTCGCATGGCGTCGTTACGGGGTCGGCGTGTGCTATGCACCAGGGTTTGTTGCTGCGTTAGTGGGTCTAGTCTCTGTGCAGGTTCCTCGGAAAAGGCGAAAACTACGACATAGTGTAGAGAATAGACAATGTACCTAGCGTAGCCTGTGGTATATTACGATTCATGTAGTAGATTCATCCCTAACTTGCAATATATATATATATATATATATATATATATATATATATATATATATATATATATATATATATATATATATATATATATATATATATATATATATATATTATGTGTTTTAACATTTAATGTTAATGCTTTTACAATATTTATATCTGAATACATACCCATAACCATCTAAATTCCATTCATAGATATTTTTCCCGCTATAACTATTATTAATTTCGTATTCTTGTTCTTCATGCAGAACACTGAAAGACAAATATATAATATGATACATAGAATGTTAATGTATAGTACTATTGCTAAAAACGCAGGTAATAGTGATAAACAAGTAGCTAATATGTTAATAGCAGGATTTACCGGTCAATTAAAAGGCAAAGAACAACAATCAATGATTATTAAAGATAAAGAAAAAGAAAAAGAAAAACAAATTATGGCAACTATTCAACCGCCACCTGGTTACAAATTAAAAAATTATGATTTTGTTACAGAGGTTATACAAGAACAAATGAAAAAATTAAGTTGGGATGCTAGAAATAAAGATTTTAAAAAATCAATAATAGGGATAATAGAGTCCAGTTTAGCTCATGGTCCGGCTTATTTTAATGTATCTCCTAATTTACAATTATCATTATCAGATATAAATATTGTAAAAGCATTAACATTAAATATTAAAACACATGGATATAATTATTTATCTGGGTCAGAAGTAATATGTATATGTTATCGTATATATTTTAAACCATTAATGACAATGAATCCTAAATGTAAAAGGATTAGTAAACCAGATGAAACTATAATTTAAAGAAAGAATAGAACGTAATATTCATATTCCGGTAACAAAAATAGAAGTTGATATTTACAATGAAAAAATAAAATATTTACATCAAATGATTTCATCCTCTACATCTTGAATGAATAGCCAATCGAAAGCTCTCTCCCAGGAATTGAAGATATATAGAAGATCTGTAAAAAATTCTAAAAGAATTCTGAAATCATTTCAAGAAAAAATTAAAGCTTTTTCTTTAACAACAAGCATGCATCAAGGAAAAATTGTTTCTTTAATAAATGCAAGCATTATGGCTCGACAAAATAAAATTAAGCGTTTGGAAAATCGAATAACAATACTTCTTGGTTAAATAACCCTATTTGTTATCATATTATCATTTGAATTATTGCAGAATGAGCTCCAGCTCAAGGGGCAGAGGTAATTACCCTCAGAGAGGAAATAATAGAGGGAGATACAATTATAATATCAGCTCTAATAGAGCCAGTTCATCATTAGGGTCTAATAAAGTTCCAATCCCTGGAGATCCGTTATACGAAGAATTCAAACAATTCTTAAAGCAAAAGGAGACTAATACTCCCAGTTTCTCAAAAATTGTTTCTGAAAATAATGATGACAATTTTGAATACAAAAAATCATCTAATACAGATGAAATAATAATTCTGGAATCGAATGATATCATGTTATACTTTGAAAATAGTAATGATCCATGGTTCATTATGACCAGATACTTGGAAAATGCATCATATGCAGCTTTCTTTTCGTGCCTGTGAACCAGGACTAAAATCAATTTTTTCTTTTTTATCCATTAAATTGAAAAATTCATTACTGAAGGAGTAGGATCCTCATTATTATTTTCATAAACTATATTATCTCTTATTTTCAAATTACTTATTTTTTCATTAATTTGAGAACCCTTTAAACGCCTTAACTCTGGCTTGAAGCGGGCATGGTCACGACTTTAGTTCTTTACTCAAAATAACAAATAGACTGTGGTTTTAACTCCGACTGTGAATCCATGTTTATATTTAATACTTAATCAAGGTTTACCCTGATCGGGTGACCTGATCCATGAATGTACAGATCATTGGATTCTTTACAAAGATTTAGCCTTTCATTAGGCTATTATAAACAACAATAAATATAAAATAAGATAAGTAAGAAATGTACCAAATGAAATCTGGAGAATACTTCGAATGCTTCGAATTTTATTGATCACAATATTTTACAGGAGGAAACTTAACTCTCTAAAAGCTCTTACTTCCAACTCTGCCTATCTACTAACTACAATCCTCCTTTTATAGAGAAGGAAAGAGAAACAAACAAAATATAAAAGATACATACAATAATGACCATATGGCCTACAAAGACTTATTGGCCTAACTTTATTAAAAAACGACATATTGGCCGTCCATTTCTTGTTAAAAAATCAGGTAGACTATTATCTTCACCTTTTTTATATTCTATAGTAAAATCAAAACATGCTAATGTAGCTTGCCATCTTGTGAACATTTGTTTAGAAACATCATGTTTAAAATCTTTTTGAAACATAAATCTGGCTGCTTGGCAGTCTGTTTTAACAGTAAAATGTTGATTATATAAATCATCTTGAAATTTTAATATACATTTAACTAATGCTAAAATTTCTTTTGCAGTAGTAGAATAATTTTGTTGACTATTAGTCCATTTACCAGAATGAAATCTAACTAAATATTCTTGTAAGTTTTTTGGATGAATTTGTTTTAAAATTCCTCCAAAACCTATTTCAGAAGCATCTGTTTCTACTATTTTTTTCCAATTCGGATTGGCTAAAGATAAACATGGTAAAGTTTTCACTTTTTCTTTTATTCTTTTTATAGCTTGAGTATGTTTATCATTCCAAGGACTAGGATTCTTTTTTAATCTATCATATAAGATTGCACTGTCTTTCGATAAGTCTTTATAAAAGGGAGAA
The DNA here is from genome assembly GCA_023525715.1 of Cichorium intybus. Classification (NCBI taxonomy): domain Eukaryota; kingdom Viridiplantae; phylum Streptophyta; class Magnoliopsida; order Asterales; family Asteraceae; genus Cichorium; species Cichorium intybus. The sequence continues at coordinate 106,143 of JAKNSD010000116.1, forward strand.
ATATAATTCAAACTTCCTAAAAATCTTTGTAATTGAGTTTTGTCTTTTATTTCATCGGGAAATTTATTAGCAAAATCCATGCTTCTTTGAATTGGGATAATATGTCCTTTTTCTATATTATGACCTAAAAATCTGACTTTTGTTTGAAATAATTGCATTTTTGGTTGAGATATAACTAAACCATTTTTAATAATTATTTGTTCAAATATATAAAGATGTTTAAAATGTGTTTCAGATTTGTTCAAATATATAAAGATGTTTAAAATGTGTTTCAATGGTTTTTGAAAATATTAAAATATCATCGATATATACTATAATAAAATCACTATAAGGATTGAATATATCATTCATTATGTTTTGAAATTCCGATGGAGCATTTTTTAGTCCAAATGGCATAACATTCCATTCATATTGTCCAAAAGGAACATTAAAAGCAGCTTTATCTCTGTCTTTTTCATTAATTTGTATTTGCCAATATCCTGACTTTAAATCAAATTTAGAAAATATTAATGAATCATGTAATCTATCTAATAAATCTTTTTTTATTAGAAATTGGATACCTAATCCATTTTAAAACTTTATTCAAAGGTTTATAATTAATAACTAATCTTGGAACACCTCTTTCTTGTTCCGCGTGTTTATTAACATAAAAAGCAGTACAAGACCAAGGAGATTTAGAAGGTCTTATCAATTTTTTATCTATCAATGTTGCAATTTCTTTTTTACACATATCTAAATAATTATGATTCATTTGACAAGGTCTAGCTTTTGTAGGAATATCATTTTCTTTAAAATGTTCTTCATAAGGAAGATTTACAATATGTTTCTTTCTTTCCCAAAAAGCATTAGGATGATCATTACAAATATTTGTAGTAAATTTGTTTGCTAATAATTTTATTTTTTCTTGTAATTTTGGATTTTTCAATTGGTCTTCTATTTCTATAGCATAGATTTCTTCTTTTAGAAAATTAATTTGGTTTCTTTTTGATATTATACAATCTTTTATTTCATTTATCCATATAGAATATGGATTAGAGACAAATTCAAAACTAACTTGTTGGTTTTTATAATAACCTGAAATTCTGTTATTATCTATAGAGATTGGAAGTATCATTTCTAAAAACGGAGTTCCTAATATCATTTTATTACTAGTCATATTTTTAATAATCGTAAAATTTACCGGCATACATATGTTATTTTGGCAAATTTTTGCGTTAGTCAATTTATACCTGATATCAAGTTTGCTTCCTGAAACTTAGTTCTGAATTTTATCAACCCAAATGGGAATTATTTAGAAATTGGTTATTTAAAGAATTTTCTAAAGAAGAGAAAAAAATAATTCAAGAAATATTTTATGATTATCTATCATCTATAAATAAAATAATATATTTTGTCCCTTGGTTTTTTACCAAATATTTATTACAAATAAATACAATTGAAAGGGACTACCAATTACAAGAAAATAATAGAATAACAAAAGGTATGTTTCCACCACAAAAACATTTTTCAATAAAAAATAATGATATTACAATTAAATTCTCTGCATATCAAAGACTTTTTGACAATCAAATAATGACGGTCACTATCGAACATATTAATCAATTAATTCAACAAGCTAGTTATCATTGTCTCTATTCTGTCATATTAGGAGAACAATTAATGGATTTAAATAAAGAAATTGATAATATATATACTATATTACTAAAAGAAAAAGAACATATGCTTAATAAGTGGACAATTCCTAAAATAAATCCAAAAAGAATATATGAATTTGGTACTTTTGAAAATTAGGATTAATTCAAACAGTTAAAACTACTGAAGAAAATTTAATTATGAATGAAAATGAAATGATTGTTAAATTATTGACTGAGCAAGATATTGCTAAATATAAATATACTCATAATTATTTACATATAGGCTTAGTGCAAATTACAAATTCTGAGAATGAGATAACTCAAATTAATAAAATCAACAATTATGATAGAAGCCATGAAATAGTATAGAATTGTTGGATTCTTTACAAATCTGTTTTCATGAATATATTTAATAGATTTAAACAACATAATAAAAATAATATTAAAAATCAATCTGTGGAAGAATAAGAAATTCCAAAAAATTTAGATATGCTAAATAAGTGGACAATTCCTAATATATATATATATATATATATATATATATATATATATATATATATATATATATATATATATATATATATATATATATATATATATATATATATATATATATATATATATATATATATATATATAGAGAATATTACAATAATGGTCCCTATGGTTTGGACCAACTTTCAATAAGAGTCCAACTTTTTAAAAATCACTTTATGGGTCCTCAAAGTTTGATTTTTTTTTTCAATAAGAGTCCAAAGGCCAATAAAAAGACCAATTTACCCTTTTTAATTTCTTTTTCATTTTTCTTTCAATATTTTATTTATTAAATCAATTAAAAAAAGAAAAATAAAACAACCCCCCTCTCTCGTCATTTTTCCTACCCTTCTGTAACAACTGTCAAATTAAGTCAACGAAAGTCAACTCAAGTCAACCAGAGCGTACATTAGGTCAATATTTGAAATGTAAATTTCATAATCTATACGATGTATTATTGGATATTATAATACTACATATGCTAATTCAAATCAATTATACGAACAAACTCTGCTGAGCTAGATGTTTTTAATATAAAATATTAAAAAAAAATTACGTCGTGAATAGTATCCGACGTGAATAGTGAACGGTAAAATTTAAAACTCGTCCGAATATTACAAATTTTATATCAAAACGTAGACAAAAATACGACGGTTCCGAATATATATTTATATTTTTACCAAACGTTACATATAAAGAGTTATGATAAAAAAACGTATAATTTAACTTGAAAGCGACGTTTAATTATTATAATATATTTATAAAAAAAAGTCTCCACCGGTTGGTAGAGTTTGAATTTTGGACGTTTGAAAAAAAAATTTATTATTTTATTTTAATTTTATTTTATATAAAGTGGGCCCCACTTCATTATTTATTCAATTTACAGATTTTACTCTTAAGAATTCATATATATTCATTTTGAACCCTACAATACGTATTGTTAAGTTTATCAAAAATATTATGTCGTTTTATAAAACGAAAAATTTACCATCAAAACTGTATCGTCGATACGAACAACCTGACGTCAAAATGTAATATTATTGATATTAGTTTTATATTTAATATTTTCTTTTTCTTTAAAATGAAATTGTATTTACATTTAAACCCTATATTTTTATTAAACTTACAATCAATACCCTTTCGTTAATTCGTTAAAGACTTTTAGTTAAAAAGTTGATATTATTAAACTACGATTTTTGTAGATCATATTTTTATAAACAAAAATCATTCATTTTATATAAAAACTATTAAATCTATTTAAAGAGTATTTTAAGGGTATGTTTTGTCATTAACAATTTCTAAAATCTATAAACGTCAAATATTTGTATCTTGAGGGCCGCTATACGAAAATAAATTTACTATAAATAGAGGCTTCAATCCTCTCATTTCCTTACACCTCAAATCTCGATCTCTATATCACTAGATAGTATTGTTAGAAGATTCTTCGATATATATAGAGATATACGAAGAATGAGCGTTAGAAGTAGATATTTCAGTTATAAATATAGAGAGTTTGAGTTAGAAGCAGGAAGAGTCAGACGATCTAACAACAATTGGCGATAAGGTCCTAGTCGACATTGAGGTGAGTTCATACCCCTTCTTTTTATATTTATTCAAGTTTTTAAGGGGGAGAATACAAGTTACATTATAAAAATAGCTATTTATACTCATTTGTAACAGTAGTAAACAAAATGTGAATTTTGTAAACATCATTATGACAACAATTCAATTATAGTTCCAAAATATAATATCGAATGATCTACTTACGAGAGCGGTGTCTAGGCCGATCATTTGGGCTAGGTTGCTGGATTTCCGAAAGGCTTATACGCTGAAAGGGTCCTGCCTCCCCATTTGATCTTCTACCAGGCCGTTCTTTATTTGATAGTCATGAAATATTATATTTGAATTAATAAAGAGTATAACCAAGTTATTACACCACTATTATGGAAAATATCTTAAAAGATGTTGTTTATAACCATTTAAATAAGTTATTTCACATACATTAGTAAATATATGCTTTTCACGACAAGAATACTAAAAATAAACTTTTATAGGAATAGTTTGTGGTTACAAATGTTACTATAACCGTTAGAACAAGATAATTAATTATATACAAATATATAATTATTATACATTACTATATTATCATGAGAAAAATGATAATGGGCAAATACAAGGGTTTTTCATATACAAACTTTACGTAAACAAGTTGATTGATACATACATTTTTGTGAGACGGGTCTTCACAGTGCTTATTTAAGTACATACTATAAGTCCTGAAATTTATAACCAGAGTCTCGGTAAGAGAACGTGATATTTGTGTATAGATCTATACGGGATTGACAACCCCGCACCTGAGCTGCTAGCTACAGCTAGACCGACGGGTCTGAGGTGACAAATGTCATAACAGTCCGACGCCTGAAGAACGTCGAAGCAGGACTACATGGTCACAGTATGGTTATAGGGCGTCTCGCATGGGAAATCAACTTTATAAAATTGTTTACGTAGAAATATACATTTTCAATGCCTTTATACTACAAACTACACTATACATTTTAGTCTTTGGGTTTTTAAGACTTGGATACATTCATAAGAAAATATTGGATTTTCTTGGATTACAATACTACCTTTTACAAGGAAAGAGACTCCTCATACAAGTTTTATGGTATTAAAACTATATTTTAACAAGTTACAACTATAAGTATGGTTTTTTTACTTATACACATTGGTTCTATGGAAATTAAAACTACGTTTTATCAATTATATAAATATATGTATGGTTTACTTATACATATGAGTTTTACAGAATTAAATCTACGATTGGTCTACGAGTAAACATCTATTTACACTGTTTCATACAACAATAAAACTACGTAATACTATTTTCAAGTATAGAAATACTTATACATTTACGGTCTTTGGGTTTTAAGACTACGACTCATTTATAAGAAAATATTGGATTTTCCGGTTTCAAACACTATCTTTTTACAAGGAAAAAGGATTATGGATTTTCTCATACAAAAATCTTATGAACTCACCAACGTAATGCTGACACTCTTTCAAACTACTTGTATTCTCAGGAAATTGATAAGGTAACTACAACCTTTGACGATGGTATCAGGAAATTTTCTCATCCACCCTCAGACGTTTCCGCCATCGTGGTTTGGGGGTGTGACAGATTGGTATCAGAGCATTGTTTATAGTGAACTAAGTATATCAATCCATTTAAGATATACAACTATAAATACAATGGGACTAAAACTCTCTAAAATAATATGTACAAGGTATACTTTAAAATACAATGATATTTTTATAAAGTATAAGTACAAGTACATACATACTAGAACAGTGTCATAACCAGAACAATACAAGAGTAATAAGATGAGTTGAACACTACGAATAGGCCTACGTAGTTATGTAATCATACCTAGGACAAATAGAGCCTGATCAACTGTATTTGCCCAAGGTATGACTAACATGTACTTAGAAATAGTCGTAGTGAACAACAAGTCTAAAAACTTACCAAGAACCATATACAAAGAAACTCTAAAAAAATATAAAGCTAAAATACTACAGGAGTATTTTATAATACTATAGAACCATACATCTAGACACTTTATGTACCTCTTATACCCCTATCCTTACATAGTAGACATGACAATTCGATAATACCTGACCAATAACTATTATCGAAAACCTTCCATCATCCCTACCAACAGTTCTATTAAACTAATATTGGTAGAAATTCAATCTGAAAGCCGAAGGCGCGCTAAGTCACCATGCCAAGTCTTCTGGGTTCTCTTCACTTACGATCTTGAGAAAATCATGGTTAAAACCACTCATCGCAGAAACAGAAGGCAGAGATTGCTGCTGTGTATGGGTCCCTGATGAAGCTTCATCCCTCTTCTGAACCTTTCTTTTCTTGTAAACAGCCTTAAAGGCAGCTTGCCTCAATCTCTTTGTGGTATCAGTTATCTTCGAACTGGAACCCTCGACTATTGCTCTTTTCTCGTTCTCTAGACAAAATATTATGTCTTCTCTACTAGGATTATTATCCAATTTCTGTTGCATAAATACTTTCAGTCATTACAATCTCATGGCATTGAAATTGTGGAGAAAGAAATACAATTCTTAACCTGAGTATGGTTAATAAGAGTTTGTAGACTCTTAATCTGTCGTCGAGGCCAACTTTTGATGCCTAACTTCCTACAGCGTTGCTTCAACTGTGTTGATCCAACGTTGAGTTCCCTTGCAGCTTCCAAAATGGGCTTATCAAAATGCATGGATATTGTTTCCTTACTCAACGCATGTCTAGAACCCCGTTTTCTACAAATTTCAAAGGTTTTTGGAATCGAGGTTGAAACGTTTTCATTTTGGATCAATTGTGTATCATCCTGATCACTAACACTTTCATTGTTACCTATTATGGGTAATAGTTCTTGATTTCCAAAATAAACTATAAACCCAGAATTCCCATTCTTGAAACTTTCTAAGTTACTTTGGATCAATTGAAAATGATCCTGAAATTCAAAACCACCCACGGACTCAGGATTTGCTGAAGGGATCCCGATAGTGTCATCATGGATCGGCTGTATTTAATCCTGATTTTGAATGTCAGTTAGAAACCCCTGATTTGTTAAATCTAATCCACTATGCAGTATGGGCACGTTCATGCTTAGATTATCATTAGTAAGATCATCTACAAGTGGATCTGTGTATAACGTATGTTAGATAATTAAGCAAAACAAACATAAAGCTTAACAAAATGACTTAACCTGGAAGTATGTATTGAGATTGCCTAACAGCAATGTCTTGATTTAAAGGCAGTGGATCTTCAGGGAGAATACTCATCAGAGGAAAAACTTCAAGATTATCTTGAGGTTGATCCAGCGGTAATATATCTGGAAAATCTGTACCTCACATAATTTAAAACAAAAATCAAAACGCTAGAAAAAAATAAGAAATAAAAGGAGTTTAGAATACTATAATTATCAAACCCCAGTGGAGGTATCTGATTAAAAGATAGGGAGGTACCCTCTTCCCTTAAGAAATTTAGCTCAGTGTCTGATAAATTTTCCATAGGAGATCTGTTTTCCATACCTCGATTTGGAAATCTGAGATTATATAAGAATAAACTGATAGTAGGAAAGAATGAGACTGAAAAGATGTATATATGGATGATACTACATACCCGTTTATATAGTATCTTACAGCTAGAACTGAAAGGACAACCCACGTTCTTATTACCGAAATTCAAAATATCTACAGTAGGTGCAATTTTTTCACTACCCTAAGTGATATCTTGATATCTTTTCCAAATTCGCAGCTTGACTCCGATGAGGACGGGATAACGAAAAGACATTATATATATATATATATATATATATATATATATATATATATATATATATATATATATATATATATATATATATATATATATATATATATATATATATATATATATATATATATATATATATATATATATATATATATATATATATATATATATATATATATATATATATATATATATATATATATATATATATCTTCTGATAACGGAAATAGTTCAAAGAATAGTTAATTCAATTATATAGTAATCTAATCATAAATAATGAATTAGAACCTACTCATCTAGCATCTGTAGAGCTCGTGGTTCACATGTATCTTACATGTTTGATGTTTCTTTCCATCTTACTAGTATAAACTGTAAAATGACATCACATATCATATCTTAAACATGCTTAGGCATTTCCATTATATTTAACTCAAATGATTAAGAAATCAATGGCTAATACAAATCACAATTAGAGAATGTCATATGTTATCAAACCGAAACTCCAAATTTCACGATTTTACTAAGTTAACCGTTAAAACATCACAATATTTGAACTCAATACAACAAATATTAGCAACCTACATATGAGTTAAACCAATGCATACTTTCCGATTTGAACATCTAGGGTTTGAAACCCTAACACTCAAAATTTCTAACCTTGTGAATTAAGGCTCGAGAACATATTTCGGTTGTTAAATCCAACCTCCTCAAACTTTTCCTACGCAAAACCCTTGATTAAAATGACAAAATTTCACACATTTTGCTCTGGAAATAACCTAGGAGGATTTTTGGTTCATAAATAGGGTAAATAAGGAAACCTGCCTAAATACCCCACTGAAGCAGGTTAGCGACATTAACCTTTAAAGTTAGCGTTGTTAACTTTAAAAAAAAATCAGACCCGTACTCTGAAACCCAACCCGTGTAATTCTACTGGATACTACTGGATGCTACAGTAACTAGAACACGACCCGTGTAACTCCTGTAAGGCTAAACAGTTTCGAAAATGTGTACTACACGAGCCGAGTGACTCCTACACGACCCATGTAACTCCTTTATACTATTTTTAAGGTTTAAACTCCTTCTAAATGAGTTTCTAATCCTCCTAACTCACATAACAACCTAGTAACTCTTATTTATACTAGGATTAACTCATGTTTACTTACCGAAAATATCACGACTTTACACTCCAAAATCAAAGCAATTGAAAACTAGGAAACACCAAGTGTGGACCTGAATCGACCTAGGAACGTGAGGACTAGATGAAACAGAAATACCCACATCTCTTCCCATACCCTTAAGAATTTACTCAAAGTGCTAAATTTCGGGACGAAATTCCTTCTAACGGGTAGATAATGTGACAACTGTCAAATTAAGTCAACTCAAGTCAACTAGAGGTACATTAAGTAAATATTTGAAATATAAATTTCATAATCTATACGATGTATTATTGGATATTATAATACTACATATGCTAATTCAAATCAATTATATGAACAAACCCTGCTGAGCTAGATGTTTTTAATATAAAATATTAAAAAAAATAAAAAAAATTACGTCGTGAATAGTATCCGACGTGAATAGTGAACGGTAAAATTTAAAACTCGTCCGAATATTACAAATTTTATATCAAAATGTAGACAAAAATACGACGGTTCCGAATATATATTTATATTTTTACCAAACGTTATATATAAAGAGTTATGATAAAAAAACGTATAATTTAACTTGAAAGCGACGTTTAATTATTATAATATATTTATAAAAAAAAAAATCCGGTTGGAGTTTGAATTTTGGACGTTTGAAAAAACAATTTATTATTTTATTTTAATTTTATTTTATATAAAGTGGGCCCCACTTCATTATTTATTCAATTTACAGATTTTACCCTTAAGAATTCATATATATTCATTTTGAACCCTACAATACGTATTGTTAAGTTTATCAAAAATATTATGTCGTTTTATAAAACGAAAAATTTACCATCAAAACTGTATCGTCGATACGAACAACCTGACGTCAAAATGTAATATTATTGATATTAGTTTTATATTTAATATTTTGTTTTTCTTTAAAATGAAATTGTATTTACATTTAAACCCTATATTTTTATTAAACTTACAATTAATACCCTTTCGTTAATTCGTTAAAGACTTTTAGTTAAAAAGTTGATATTATTAAACTACGATTTTTGTAGATCATATTTTTATAAACAAAAATCATTCATTTTATATAAAAACTATTAAATCTATTTAAAGAGTATTTAAAGGGTATGTTTTGTCATTAACAATTTCTAAAAGCTATAAACGTCAAATATTTGTATCTTGAGTGCCGCTATACGAAAATAAATTTACTATAAATAGAAGCTTCAATCCTCTCATTTCCTCACACCTCAAATCTCGATCTCTATATCACTAGATAGTATTGTTAGAAGATTCTTCGATATATATAGAGATATATGAAGAATGAGCGTTAGAAGTAGATATTTCAGTTATAAATATAGAGAGTTTGAGTTAGAAGTAGGAAGAGTCAGACGATATAACAACAATTGGCGATAAGGTCCTAGTCGACATTGAGGTGAGTTCATACCCCTTCTTTTTATATTTATTCAAGTTTTTAAGGGGGAGAATACAAGTTATACTATAAAAATAGCTATTTATACTCATTTGTAACAGTAGTAAACAAAATGAGAATTTTGTAAACATCATTATGACAACAATTCAATTATAGTTCCAAAATATAATATCGAATGATCTACTTACGAGAGCGGTGTCTAAGCCGATCATTTGGGCTAGGTTGCTGGATTTCCGAAAAGCTTATACGCTGAAAGGGTCCTGCCTTCCCATTTGATCTTCTACCTGGCCGTTCTTTATGTGATAGTCATGAAATATTATATTTGAATTAATAAAGAGTATAACCAAGTTATTACACCACTATTATGGAAAATATCTTAACAGATGTTGTTTATAACCATTTAAATAAGTTATTTCACATACATTCGTAAATATATGTTTTTCACGACAAGAATACTAAAAATAAACTATTATAGGAATAGTTTATGGTTACAAATGTTACTATAACCGTTAGAACAAGATAATTAATTATATACAAATATATAATTATTATACATTACTATATTATCATGGGAAAAATGATAATGGGCAAATACAAGGGTTTTTCATATACAAACTTTACGTAAACAAGTTGATTGATACATACATTTTTGTGAGACGGGTCTTCACAGTGCTTATTTAAGTACATACTATAAGTCCTGGATTTATAACCAGAGTCTCGGTAAGAAAACGTGATATTTGTGTATAGATCTATACGTGATTGACAACCTCGCACCTGAGCTGCTAGCTACAGCTAGACCGGCGGGTCTGAGGTGACAAATATCATAACAGTCCGACGCCTGAAGAACGTCGAAGCAGGACTACATGGTCACAGTATGGTTATAGGGCGTCTTGCATGGGAAATCAACTTTATAAAATTGTTTACGTAGAAATATACATTTTCAATGCCTTTATACTACAAACTACACTATACATTTTAGTCTTTGGGTTTTTAAGACTTGGATACATTCATAAGAAAATATTGGATTTTCTTGGATTACAATACTACCTTTTACAAGGAAAGAGACTCCTCATACAAGTTTTATGGTATTAAAACTACATTTTAACAAGTTACAACTATAAGTATGGTTTTTACTTATACACATTGGTTCTATGGAAATTAAAACTACGTTTTATCAATTATATAGATATATGTATGGTTTACTTATACATATGAGTTTTACAGAATTAAATCTATGATTGGTCTACGAGTAAACATCTATTTACACTGTGTTGAAAAATATATTTTTGTATGTGACCATCACTGAAATAAGATGAACTGTTTTTATCTAACAAATATTATCAGTTTATTTCAGGTTGCATGAATTCAAGATCAAAAACAAGAATGAATCAAGACCCAAGAAACCTTGAGAAAACAACCAAAACTAAGTAAGTGATGCTACGAACCAAAGAGCAAAATACAAAAATGTTACCCTGCTACAGCAATCACGACGCGACAGGCACAAGTGTCGCGACATGAAGAAGAGCTATAACATAAAAGTCCAGATTGCTACAGCAATCGCGACGCGACGAAGGTCTTGGTCGCGACGTGAAGAGCCAAATGCGACTATACCAAACTCTTGATCGCGAGACGACCAAAAACGACACTTTCAGCGACGAGTCTTCGCGACGCGACCAAAAGCAACGCGACCAAAAGGAAACGCGACGGAAAGCTCGACATACCAGCGAAGACGCACTGACCCGACAAAAAGCACACCGACCTCCAGCCAAGCTCCCTCGTGACGCGACGGCACTCCTGGTCGCGACGCGAAGCCCAGTAAACGCGACACCACCAACTTTTCAATCGCGAGACTACCAACACAACGCACTAACCAGTGGCCGACCAAAAGCAACCCGACAAACGCACCTTCGCGACGCGACGGAAGCCCAGGTCGCGACGCGAACCCTGTTTCTCAGCAACTATAAATAAGAAGCTCACCTCTTGCCATTCTTACAACACACATAACCATACTCATACACTCTCAAAGAAACCTACGATCAGACACCTCAAGACACTCAAATTTCTGAATTTGTCAACAAGAATCAAACCATATAACCGCAAGAAACAACAACCTCCACCCGACACCAAAACATCAAACCTCTAAACAACCTCTATCCTACACCAAACAAAACCTCCACCCGACACCAATACATCCAACCTCCAATCAACACAAAACCGAAGAAATACCATTTCAGCAAGAAAAACCGAGCATACCATCCTTTCTACAAGAACCAAACCGCACAACCTCAAGATTCGACGCTTCAAAGAAAAACACCATCTTCCTCTGCTGTCGATAAGTTCTTTTCAATAATTTACCTGTGCTATTATTGATTTATTCAAACTTGTATAAATCAACTGTACCAAATATCCAAGACATAAAAATTGAACCGTGACTACAACAACATATGTGGACTGTATTTAACCGAGACATCTAACATCTAACTTCTAACTTCTAACTTCTAACCTTTTATTTATTGTAAAAACACTTTATCGTTGATAATGGCGTTTATTACATCTAACCTCTAACTTCTAACATTTACTTTATTTACCGCTTTCTGTCCATTTAAATACTGTCTAGATTAAATTTACCGCTTTATTTTATTTATTTACAGCTTTCAGTAACTTAGTTTTAGTTTATATTTATTCCGCAACTCTTATTTATTCCGCATATTATAGATAAAATACATATCTGTCACACAGTAATCGGCTTAAAAACCTTATTCGTGGAGATCAGTTATCGTATTTTTCAACAATTGGTATCAGAGCTCGTGTGATTTAGTCTGAAATTTTTGTCGAAAACTTTTGTGTAGCGTTTTTTTAAACCACCAATAAGTTTTCTTTAAAAATTTCATCTTAATATCACTTGTTCAAACAAAAAAAAAAACATTTAAAATTTACTTGTGTGATTTATTTTGAAAATTTTTGTCGAAAACTTTTGTGTAGCGTTTTTATAAACCACCAATAAGTTTTCTTTAAAAATTTCATTTTAACATCACATTTTCGTTAACAAAAAAAAAAAAAAACCAAAAATGTCTTCCGCAAACTACTCAAACATAAATTTTGTATCTATTGTTAACAGTATAGGTTCAGGTACTCGAGCACCCATTCTTATTCCTGAAGAATATAAATCATGGGTAGGTCGTATGAATCTTCATCTCAACTCTATAAGTGAAGATGTGTGGAAATGTGTAGACGGATCTCTACCAGATAACATGACTTCTCTTACGAGTAACTTGGATATACTGAATGAAAGGAAGAAACTTGAACTTCAAGCCAAAAAGGAACTTGTGTCTGGAATACCCCACAGTATTCTAAGCCAAATGAATGATATAATCCTTTTAACTGCAAACCAAATTTGGCAAACTTTGAAAAATCGTTTTGAAGGAAATGAGAGAATCATTGGAAACAAGAAAACATCTGTTTTAAACGAATTTGACAACTTCAAAATGTTTTCACATGAGACTATCCATGATGCTCATGACAGGTTCAATCTCATTACCATCAAAATGAATAATTTGGGCATCAAAAAGTCACAGCATGAGATAAACCTCAAATTTTTAAACAACCTTTATGAAAGCTGGAAAATGGTAAAACTCATCATTCAGGAAATCCAGCAATTCATACTGAATCTTTGTACAATCTGTACGGAGAATTACAATCGTATGAATCCTCGATTGACCCACCAACGTCTACTTCTTTTGGAGGACCACTTGCTCTTTTGTCAACATCCACTCAAAACCAAACACATTTTCCTGATCAAAGTCAAATTGATTTAAATCAAAACCAAGCTTTCTTAAGTAATTCTTGTGACTTGTCTGATCCAAATAATGAAGCTGACTACCAACAATTGTGTGCTTTGGTAGCAAACACTAATCTCGAAAGATTTTTGCCACATCATAGACCAAATTTTCAACAAAGATCCACTTTTGGACAAAACTTTCAGAATCGTGGATTTCAAAATAATCACAACCCTTATAATCAAAACAATGGTTTTCAAAATAACCAAAATTCTGGATTTCAGCAAAATCATTCAAAAACTTCTCAACAGAAACAAACTCAAACATCTGAAAGACCACCAGTTAAGAGCCAAAAGGCTGACAATAACGATGATGATGATGACGTAATCATTTGTCACAAATGCAAAGGACTAAATCATTATGCCCGAGATTGTCGAGCCAAAGTCAAGGTCAAAGACTCAGCTTACTATGCTCAAAAAGCCGAAGAGCTGAAGAAACAAGAAAAGAAAGCAAAGCAAAAAGCTTTGATGGAATTCTACGAACCTAGCGTGGAACACTGGCCAACTTCTGATGATGAAACAGATACTGAACCAGCTCAGTCAAACTTCTGCTTCATGGCTGACAATGAACCAACCACAAGAGCTCCATATGTCATCGATCAGGTATGGTCTATGATCTCAAATCTCGGTCTTTCAAGAACACCATTTGAGTCCCACATGACTAAGATTGAGAACAGTCTAAAAGCTGATCTCAGACTATATCATGACACAATAGTCAAATCTGACATCTACAAATCTGAATTACAAACCTTGCAACTCAGATTTGGAGAATCAACAAGGACTAGAGACAAACTTGAAAGAGACATTGAACGAAAATCTGAAGAAAATAATCACGTCCTAGAACAATTAAATGAAGCTCTAAAACAAAAAAGAGACTTAGAAATAAAAAATCAATCTGTTATTTCATCTGAAATAAAAGATACCTTAGAAAAGGAAGTCCTTCAGTTAAAACAAAAAACTCAAGATTTAACTGACAAAAACACTAGTTTAATTCTAAAACTAGATGATTCTTCAAAACAAATCAAATTTCTTGAATCCGAAAATCAAAGATTTCAAGGAAAACTGGATTCTATCAATATTGCCAGAAAATTGAGTGATGATGTTTTCACTAAAGCAAACAACTTAGGAACTGGCAAAATTGACACGAATTATAAACCAGGAATTGGAAGAGAATCCTTTGAAAATGAAAAGACTGAAAAGAAAAATGGGACAATTTGTGAAAATTCTAAATCACCTCTACCAAATTTTTTCTTATCTGCTAATGAGGACGATTCAGATGATGAAACAGTTATCAACTGCAGCCCAGATGATACTTTTTTCAACAAGTCATTCAAAAGAGTTGTAAAATCTGAATCAGACTCTGCTAGTTCAGTAACTCATCAATTGAGATCTACTAAACTAACAAAGAATGATGGCACGATCAAACTTGAAAATTTCTTAAATGGAGAAAATTATGTTCATCAAAATGGTAGTACTTCTGCTCCAACTGTCTTTCCCTCTTTAAACTCAACCTTTATTGGAAAGAACAGTCTGGGACAAAAGTATTCAAAGAAATAGCAGACAAATAAACAACCCATTCAAGCTGTCTTTAAACCAAAAGAACAAAGCAAGCGCACTGTTTTCAAAGAAACCCAAGAGAAACCTTTGAAACCAGTCTCTGTGCCACAAAAACAAACCTTTAATCCAAAACAAAAACCATTTCAAAAACCGATTCAAAATCGCTTTCAAGAGATAAACTTCAATCTCTCAAGGAACTTTCAGAAACCATCATTTCACCAAATTCCATTCTATCATCATAATGCTTTTCAAAATCATCAAAATCTCAGATACAAAGAAAGGTTATCAAACAGAACTTCACATATAGGATACTTTTCACAAAATCAGAAATCGTTTCAAATGACAGGTTATCAAAGACAAATCTCACTTTGGGAAAATCTAATAAATCAACTTAAACCTCAACCATTCCGTCCAATCAACAAATACTACAATGATTCCAAGTTATCAAAAACCATTAACCAATCAGGACCCACCATGGTTTGGGTACCTAAACTTTCTGTCTAATTGCAGGCACTTTGTGCTGGAGAGCCCAAGGATGGCACATGGTATATCGATAGTGGCTGCTCCAAGCATATGACAGGAAACCAGAGCTTTCTACGAGACTTCAAACCCACAGAATCTAAACAAGATGTTACTTTTGGAAATAACATGACTGCAAGAATCAAAGGTTATGGAAACATAACAAATGGTCACTTCACCATCAAGAAAGTAGCCTACGTTGACGGCCTGAAACACAACCTAATCAGCGTATCACAACTCTGTGACAAAAATCATGAAGTTCTTTTCACCAAACAACGAAGCACAATCATAGATGCCAAGACCAAAGCCATTCTAGTTAATTCTGATCGTCTAGGCAACATGTATCCACTAGATATGGACCTTATCTATGGAAAACCATACATCTGTCTCTTATCCAAAGCTTCAGCTGATATTAGTTGGTTGTGGCTCGTCGTCTTTCTCATCTCAATTTCGGCTACATCAACAAATTGATTGGAACTGATCTTGTTCGCGGACTGCCACTTCTGAAACTTGATAATGAAACTCTTTGTGCAGCTTGTGAAGGAGGAAAATTGTCCAAATCCTCTCATAAAAGCATTCCTGAATCTAGTGTATCCGAACCACTAGAATTACTGCACATTGATCTTTGTGGCCCTGCAAAAACCCAAAGCATAAAAGGGAAGAAATACATCCTTGTTATTATTGATGGATACTCATGCTTTACTTGGGTTTTCTTTTTAAGGCTAAAGTCAGAAGCACCTGAAGAAATGATCAACTTCATCAAACAGATTGAATTAAAGCTCAAACGGCCAGTTCGAAGAATCCGAAGTGATAATGGTTTAGAGTTCAAAAACATAACTCCAGACTCTTTTCTCAAAAACAAAGGCATCGAACACAACTTCTCAGCCCCTTACACTCCTCAACAAAACGGCATTGTTGAAAGAAGGAACCGAACTCTGTGCGAAGCTGCAAGATCAATGCTCATCTTTGCTGATCTGCCACAATACTTCTGGGCAGAAGCAATAGCCACAGCTTGCTACACTCAAAATCGTTCTTTAATCCATAAACATCTTGATAAAACACCATATGAAGTCATTAACAACCGAAAACCAAACATCAAATTCTTTCATATTTTTGGTTGTCGATGCTTCATAAAGAATAACAAAGATCACCTTTCAAAATTTGAATCAAGATCAGACGAAGGAATTTTCCTTGGTTACTCTTTTACCTCAGCTGCTTATCGAGTACTGAACAAACGTACTAGAGTAATTGAAGAAAGTACTGATGTTCATTTCGATGAATTTTATGTCAGGAAATTGGATCGTAAACATTTTGGTTCTAAAATGATTGATAAGATTTTTCAAAATCCAATTCAACAAATGCCTTCTACGGACATAGAAATCGATCTTGATTTACTTTTTGAACAACCCAAAACCGCTTATAATTCTGAATTTCTAACATCTTCTACTATTCCTACAGGAAACTCTGATGCAGAAACTTCACAATCAAACCAAGAAAATACAGATCAAGTTGAGGGGGAACTACCAACACTAAATCCCTCTTTGAACACTCCCAATCCACCTGTCCAAAATGATCCCATTGCATCATCTATGGGGGAACCTTCATTACCCCATTCTCACCCTATAATCCAAAAAGACATATCTGACAACACCAAAAATCTTTTCCCAACAGAATCACCTGACCAAGAAGAACAATGGGACATAGAAACACCAATCGAAATACCTGAAAAAACTCGCCTAAACAAATGGACCAGGAATCATCCTGCAGAACAAATCATAGGAGATCCCAATTCTGGTATTCAAACAAGAGCCGCTACTTCAAATGAACGTTTATACGGAGCATTATTATCCATGACTGAACCCAAAACCATCCATTCAGCTCTCAAAGATCCAGACTGGGTCAAAGCCATGCAAGAAGAACTAGCTGAATTCGAAAGAAACCAAGTATGGGATCTTGTTCCTACTCTTCCCGATGTTACTGTAGTAGGTTCAAGATGGGTTTTCAGAAACAAAACTAATGATCAAGGCATAGTTTGTCGAAACAAAGCAAGACTTGTCGTCAAGGGCTATTCACAACAAGAAGGAATCGACTACGATGAAACTTATGCTCCAGTTGCAAGACTCGAAGCCATTCGTATCTTTCTAGCATATGCGGCACACAAGAACTTCAAAGTATTCCAAATGGATGTAAAATGTGCATTTTTACATGGAGAGATTGATCGTGATGTGTATATTCAACAACCTCCAGGTTTTGAAGATCCACAGTTCCCAAATCACAGTTTTAAGTTACAAAAAGCAGTTTATGGCTTAAAACAAGCACCTCGAGCCTGGTATTCAACATTGTCAACATTTCTAGAAGAAGTAGGATTCAAAAGAGGTTCAATTGATCAAACTCTCTTTCGTAAAATCTTTAATAAACATCTGTTAATCGTTCAAATATATGTCGATGACATTATTTTCGGTTCTACTAATGAATCTTTGAGTATAAAGTTTGCAGATTTAATGAAAAGCAAATTTGAGATGAGCATGATAGCAGAAATGACTACTTTTCTTGGACTTCAAGTCAAACAATCATCAGATGGAATTTTCATCAATCAAGAAAATTATGTCAAAAATCTTCTAACTCGTTTTTCTCTTGACAAATCCAATACAGCAAAAACCCCAATGGCTCTTGGTTACAAATTAGATGCAGACTTAAATGGCAAGCCTGTTGATCAAAAGAAATATCGAGGAATGATAGGATCACTCCTATACCTCACAGCCAGCAGACCCGACATCATGTTTTCTACATGTGTCTGTGCCAGATACCAAGCCAATCCTATGGAATCTCATGCTATAGCTGTGAAAAGAATTTTCAAATATCTTAAAGGAACTCCATCTCTTGGCCTTTGGTATCCAGCTAACTCTGATTTTCAGCTTAACGCCTTCACCGACTCCGACTATGGAGGATGCAGACTAGACAGGAAAAGCACATCTGGTTCTTGCCAATTTCTAGGAGGCAGACTGGTAAGTTGGACTTCAAAGAAACAATCATGCGTGTCCACTTCAACCGCAGAAGCTGAATATGTAGCCGCCGCAAGCTGCTGTTCACAAGTCATGTGGATGCAAACTCAATTACGTGACTATGGCTACAAAGTCTCACAAATTCCCATATTTTGTGACTCAACCAGCGCTATTGCCATTTCTCACAATCCCGTGCACCATTCCATGACAAAGCACATCGACATTCGATATCATTTCCTCAAAGACAACATTCAAAAGGGTCATATCGAATTGCACTTCATCAACACCGAAGATCAAATTGCCGATGTCTTTACCAAGGCTCTAGACGTAACCAAGTTTCAATACTTCCTAGGCCGTCTAGGAATGTTGAATCCAGATAACATCCATCCCTAATTTCTTACTTTTTGTTTGTACAAAAGAGTGTTTACTTTCAGTCAAATAACCAAAATTTTCCAAAAACATTCAAATAACCAAAATTTTCCAAAAACATTCAAATAACCAAAATTTTCAAAAAACATCCACATAATCAAAAATCACAAAAAAATTAGAATAAAGTTTTATCTTTTAAAGTCCTTATAAAACCATGTGATTAACATCTTCTTGACTAAATTTTCAGATACTTATGCTCGATGATTGTTCTCAGTCATATTGATTCTTAAATTAAAGTGAAGGTTCAAATCTCAAAATTTTGGTTATGAACATTCTCCTATTCCCTTTAAAATTATTTCAATTATAAAGATTTTATCTATTAAGGGACATAAGATCAGGAGATTCAAATGAAAACCAAGCCCATGTGAGAATTTGTGCCTCGTCTTCAACTGCTAAGTGAAATTCATTTCTGTGAGCAAAGGTGTTTTCATTGTGACTTATAGGATTTATACTCTTATACCATGATGCTAGTCTCATTTTTGCTTAGATATCAAAATGACCAAGCACGATACAATCATTTTCTTATATATTAGACAAACTGTCTTTTATATCACCTATCCCTATCCTCAATCAAGCCACATCAAGAAAAGATTCATCATCTGGCATAACGAATCTGATAATTGAAGAAACGACAAAGTCATATCCAAGAAAACCAGAAGAAAACTCAAAATCTCAAAACGCAAAGTCATATCCAACAAATGATGTCAACAAATCACAACTGGTAACCACATCAGATATCTTTTACACAAAAGGTATTCGCGAAAATCAAGAAAAGATAAAACAAAGGTGAACACTTCACCAAAGCAAAAGAAGAGTTCTTACAACAATCCATAAAGACAGACATCTCTCAAACAACAAATTCTCAAAAGCTTTATCAAATATAGCTATCAAAACCGAAGACTTACCGGGATACTGTAGCCTTCATAATTGAATATTCTTAGTTGCAAACTGCACTATGAATATTTCTAAACCCCTCTACATGTATTTCCCGACGGAGAGAGAGTGAACATCAATGGCATGAATGAAGAAACCCTCTGAGTAATGCCGAAACCAGTCTTATGTGATTGATTATCTAATATGAAGACCAAGTGACTAAAGTATATAGGTATAAATCCACATTAAGCATAAGTCAACACCTTCAAACTGAGAGATATCACTCATCTTTAGTGATTATACACCAGTTCTGCACCCAGAACAACCAAAACACCTCAGTCAAGTGTGAGCTATACCTATGAGAGTTCATCTGAATCGACCTATTAAGATCACTTGTCGTCTTTATAAATGTTATAAAATCTTAAGGAATATTATGAAAGTACATATACAAAAACCCTTTGAATATTGAACATGAAACCTTGATTCAGAAACAAATATTCTTGACAAACATTTTTCAAAACATAAGTAAAATCTAGTCACACTTTTTCAAAACAAGTGATATGGTTTTCTAAATGTTTTATCAAAATTTCAAGAATTTTAAACCTTACCTTTTAATCTGTTCTTATTTTAGTAATGATCACATAGGGGGAAATTGTTGAAAAATATATTTTTGTATGTGACCATCACTGAAATAAGATGAACTGTTTTTATCTAACAAATATTATCAGTTTATTTCAGGTTGCGTGAATTCAAGATCAAAAACAAGAATGAATCAAGACCCAAGAAACCTTGAGAAAACAACCAAAACTAAGGAAGTGATGCTACGAACCAAAGAGCAAAATACAAAAATGTTACCCTGCTACAGCAATCACGACGCGACAGGCACAAGTGTCGCGACGTGAAGAAGAGCTATAACATAAAAGTCCAGATTGCTACAGCAATCGCGACGCGACGAAGGTCTTGGTCGCGACGTGAAGAGCCAAATGCGACTATACCAAACTCTTGATCGCGAGACGACCAAAACCGACACTTTCAGCGACGAGTCTTCGCGACGCGACCAAAAGCAACGCGACCAAAAGGAAACGCGACGAAAAGCTCGACATACCAGCGAAGACGCACTGACCCGACAAAAAGCACACCGACCTCCAGCCAAGCTCCCTCGCGACGCGACGGCACTCCTGGTCGCGACGCGAAGCCCAGTGAACGCGACACCACCAACTTTTCAATCGCGAGACTACCAACACAACGCACTAACCAGTGGCCGACCAAAAGCAACCCGACAAACGCACCTTCGCGATGCGACGGAAGCCCAGGTCGCGACGCGAACCCTGTTTCTCAGCAACTATAAATAAGAAGCTCACATCTTGCCATTCTTACAACACACATAACCATACTCATACACTCTCAAAGAAACCTACGATCAGACACCTCAAGACACTCAAATTTCTGAATTTGTCAACAAGAATCAAACCATATAACCGCAAGAAACAACAACCTCCACCCGACACCAAAACATCAAACCTCTAAACAACCTCTATCCTACACCAAACAAAACCTCCACCCGACACCAATACATCCAACCTCCAATCAACACAAAACCGAAGAAATACCATTTCAGCAAGAAAAACCGAGCATACCATCCTTTCTACAAGAACCAAACCGCACAACCTCAAGATTCGACGCTTCAAAGAAAAACACCATCTTCCTCTGCTGTCGATAAGTTCTTTTCAATAATTTACCTGTGCTATTATTGATTTATTCAAACTTGTATAAATCAACTGTACCAAATATCCAAGACATAAAAATTGAACCGTGACTACAACAACATATGTGGACTGTATTTAACCGAGACATCTAACATCTAACTTCTAACTTCTAACTTCTAACCTTTTATTTATTGTAAAAACACTTTATCGTTGATAATGGCGTTTATTACATCTAACCTCTAACTTCTAACATTTACTTTATTTACCGCTTTCTGTCCATTTAAATACTGTCTAGATTAAATTTACCGCTTTATTTTATTTATTTACAGCTTTCAGTAACTTAGTTTTAGTTTATATTTATTCCGCAACTCTTATTTATTCCGCATATTATAGATAAAATACATATCTGTCACACAGTAATCGGCTTAAAAACCTTATTCGTGGAGATCAGTTATCGTATTTTTCAACACACTGTTTGATACAACAATAAAACTACGTAATACTATTTTCAAGTATAGAAATACTTATACATTTACGGTCTTTGGGTTTTAAGACTACGACTCATTTATAAGAAAATATTGGATTTTCCGGTTTCAAACACTATCTTTTTACAAGGAAAAAGGATTATGGATTTTCTCATACAAAAATCTTATGAACTCACCAACGTAATGTTGACACTCTTTCAAACTACTTGTATTCTCAGGAAATTGATAAGCTAACTACAACCTATGACGATGGGTCGCTATGGCGTCATACTATGTATTTTGATATCATATTGTAATTGTATTTAAAACGTACAATCTTTTGAACTCTTGTAACATTTACAATTATGTATATGATGGATGTGTTTGCTTTGATCACTATTGTATAAACGTTGTTGTGATACTGTTCGTGAAGTCATCCACCCTCAGACGTTTCCGCCATCGTGGTTTGGGGGTGTGACACCTTCATCTCCGATCATTTAATGTCATTTTTCCTACCCAAGATCCCAAGTACGCCTATTATCCGATTAAATGGAGGGCTAATGGCGATTCCTCTTTGTGAGTCTGGGATTCATGCACAGACCTGTAAGATCATCTCTCATATTATGTAAGTCAGCAAGAACTCAACCAAAACGAATGTTCAAGGATATCCCGATCAACCAAAGCGAAGGTTCAACGATTTTGGGATTCACGCACAGACCTGTCATGTGCTTAGAGTGCTCAGGCAAGCACCGGGGTCTCGGTGTTCATATCTCCTTCATCCGATCTGTCACCATGGACTGGTCTGGGAACCAACTCCGAAAATGGAGTCCGATGGTAACGAGGAGCTCAACAGCTTCTTTTCGAAGTACAGGATTCCGAAAGAGACGAATCCAAGCCCTAGCTAAAGGTATATCCTGGCAGGACCCACCCATTGTGAAGGAGATCCCGATTAAAAGCAGTGGTAGTAGGAAACCTCCATTGTCGGTGGGGAGTGGTGGAAGGGGTGGAAATAACGGAGGTTGGGACAGTGATTGGGGGGATAGTGGGTTTGACGAAAAAGGATTCGGATCTCTGAATAACAAGCGAAGGAATCAGACTATGGGAGATCTTAGAACCAGTGTTAGTGGCGGTGGGATGTCGGCTAGGTCAAGATCTACTGATCGCAATTGGTGGCATATGCGGCTGGAAAGGAGGGATTTTTTGCATAGAGAATGGCAAAGAACGAGTCGCGACCTGAGGGATTGTTGCCGTCTCAAGGAGGCAAGTATGTCGGATTTGGATCGTCTCCAAATCCCATCCCACGGCCCAACGCTCAAGGAGATGTCTTTCTTCCGTTACTTAGGTATGCCGTACTGCTTTCTATCACCGAACTTGGGAATCCTTATTTTCTATTAAAATCTTCTGTATAATTTACATAATCTGTTTACACAACGACCAGGTAAATTATCCTTTGTTGCTGCATCTGCTGCATAATCGGCTGCTAGTGTTGTTAAAGCTGGAACGAAGGAAATCACAACAAAGGTCTGTTGATTTACATATTTTGTATACTACTTTTACGAAACTGTTCATTACTGTTTATGTAGCTTTCTTCTCTGAAAAAGTTAAAGATGGGGGCTATGATTACAAAGTGAATGAGACCTGACACGACTAGGTCATCGTGCGGTCAAAAATAAAGAAAAACCTAACACACACTAGCACAGTGGTAGTCAGGGTCGATCCGCAGGAGCTTCGTGGTTAGACTAAATGAAAGATTACCAACTAGTAGTGTCACGCTACAGTCGGAGGATCTAGTTTCTACCTTCATAATCACTAGCAATGATCAAACAAACTAAAGCCAAGCTAAGCTAAGCTCGAATGAACCTAGTCACTTTCTGAAATCAGAAGTACATCTCTGAATCAGAAGCAATCAAAAGCATCCAAACTAAGCAAAACCAAGCAAAGCATAAACTAGCCACTAACTAAAGTTCTACTGAACAGTTACTAGCCAAGGTTTAATGCCTAAAAACTAACCTAATTAGCTACTGATTTCAGCAAGGAAAAACAGTCCCAACAAGGTCAAAACAATATCCAAACACAAATCAAACATTCAAAACCCAACACAAGCATAAAAACACCGAAATACCAACATTAATCATAACCAAATGATTTTCATTCACCAAATCCGAATTCCAAACATCCAACAGTAACAAAATGAGACTAAAACAGAAGCCAAAGCTTAATATCAATGGTTGTCACACCCAAAGATACAAAACCAAGCTTAATCCAAACTAATTAATTACAAATAAAATCCAAAACATGAAAATACCACTTAAGAAGTTGCTGAAACGAAATCTTGGAGTCAAAGAGCTTCAAGGTCGATTTTACACCCGGTCTTTGCTCTGGTTTTCGGCTGGAAATGCCTCTATTTATAGTTGCAATTTTCCCGCAGCCGCACCGTGCAGATGAAGAATCCACGGCGTGCGTACTAATCTTTTCCCGTTTCTTCGGTATTTGAATATGTTCCACCGCCTTAAGCCCGCGTCGCGCGTGGTTAATTCCTGCGGCGCGCGTACGAGTTTCCTTGATTTTTCATTCTTTTCCAAACTTCTTCCTTTTGCACGCTTTTAGTCCCTGTTTCCATTCTTTTTCTCCAAACAAGTCCTGGCACGAAAAGTGAGAATACCCAGACATATTTGATATAATTTTATCAAGAACATGGCTCAACAACGCCTAAAATACTTGATATCACTAGGCGTTGTCAAACACGCCACACTTGTGCCTTGCTTGTCCCCAAGCAAGAGAGTTTTTAACAAATTATAATAAAGAATCAAACAATTTTTTAGTGTGTTCAGTTTCAAAGTTTATTGCTCTTTGAGTTAGAGTGGAATAGTTCGCGAAAACATAATTGAATTGTTCTTTGGAATTCATGGCTTTCTAGAGAACCCTTGATTACAAACTTTCTGTCCACAATGAAGTGTACGTACTCATTCAGATTCTAAAGGCCATTAAGGAATTGTCCATGACTTTCGATGTTGTCCGTGTAGCGAGCTTTCAGAAATACCATCCCAGACCAGACGATCTTAGGTGGTAAGGTGCATAAATCCCACCCATTTTAGACTTACTGGCTCGAACAACAAAGGCCACAGATTGACTTTTCCTTCCTAAACTCCAATCCTAAAACAGCTCAATCTTCTAAACTCGTAAAACTCAACTTATTTTACTAACTAATAGCATGATCACAAATAAACAGTATTTATTGAAAAATACTAGTGCTATCACAATCACAAACCATTCATTTCAAAATTGCAATTTATTAAAACTTTTGAAAAATATTGCTAAAAATTGAAAAATTGATCATTTCTGCAAAAATTTCAAAAAATTTCTCTTTCGACCGTCCACACCCCACACTTAAAACCGTACAACGTCCCCGTTGTACAAAATTATTTCAAAACAAGAGAGAAAGAGTTACCCCTTTTTGGACGATAGACTGCTTGGTGCTCAATATCACAGGTATAATTGCGAACAAATGGATCCTTGATTTCGTATTCCGGAGTTGTAGCGCTACAGTGAACACGCCTGTGGTCGAGACAAGTGGAGGGGGCACGGTGACCCCACACTTGTCTGAGACAACTCCTTCTCAATTTGGTGTATCATGCATAACTCAACAAACAATTAAAAGCAAACATGACAAATATGAACAAAATATACAGATAGAAGTGTCATAAGTTTGTACATATATCCCAAAAAATATAAAAAGAAAGAAAGAAAAAAGTACATCAATCACTACCAGGTGGCCTGGAGGGCCCGACCTCATGATCGTGGGCCTGGCTGGGAATGGTCGAGGGGCCCGGCCCTGCTGAGTGGCCAAATCCAAGAGTACCTCCCCGATCCATGCCAACTGGTCCTCAATCCTGGCAACCCTGGCTGCCAGGTCCTCCTGCTGTGGCTGCGGCTCTGTCGGGGCTGTTGGTGCTGGCTCTGGCTGGGCGTACGTGGGCTGGGGTGCCTGGGGAGGCTCGGTCAGTGCCCGGATGCACTGCCCCGGGCGCTGCTGCTCAATGAGCCGCTTCCTCTCCAAAGTACACGTTGTAGTGCGGGATGGAGGCAGAGCGGTCAAGGAGGCAACCACGGGGGCAGTGAGAATACCATATGAGCGGGCCAGGCGGGTGATGAAGTACCCCCTGGCTAGTGGGCTGCTGGCGGAAGTGCCAGTCGAGTGGGTGGAGAGGGCAACCGCGAGGGCGAAGGGGAGATAGAGGAATCGGGACGGGTCGAGGAGAGCCCATAGGAATGTCATGTCCTCCCCAGACACCTTCTCGCCTCCCTCCCGCTGCATGATGGAGGTGGAGACGATACGGTGCATGAGGCGGTGAAGTGGATCGCGGAGGTGGCTCTCCCTCGAGGTCCCTGCCTCGTACATAACGTTGGACAGCGGTGTCCAAATCTCCATGTTGGCAGCTCGGTCCAGCTGCCCCTGGATGCACGCACCGAAGAACTGCGTGAAGTGGCGGTGCTGAAGATCTGCCGGAGTGTAGATGCCGGTGCGCCTCCCGAACTCCCGGAGGTTGCACTCCCTCTGTGCACCTCCCAGTCGAAAACGGATGATCCTGAATCGTGGGTCCGACGCCCGAGGAGCAAAATGGATCGTGGAGAGAAACTCCAACAGTAGCTCGGTGTAGACCACATCCTCCTCAGTGGCCATGATCTTGTCCCATCCTCGGCAGGTGAATGAAGCGTCCTCGTGAGTCCAGGTGCGATGCAAGAATGGCTCGATCGCACCCGAGAGCCCAGCATCCCTCAATATGTCTCTCTCGATGACCGTCGCCTCGAGAACCCGGCGACCGATCAACGCGTCCCTCCGTGAAATGTACTCTGTGAAACTAGCCAGTCCCTCGGGGAACTGGAGGAAGGCATGCTCTAGTCTGAACATCATCTTGGCAGTGGAAACAAAATGAGCAAGAAAAATTGCACGAGAAATTCGTTGATCAGAGCTCCGAGTCGTGTGAGGTTTGAATGAGCCGCGGTTTACCTTATAAAGGAGAAAACCGACTGATCGTTCCCCGCGTCGCGGATGTACACTTTGCGCGTCGCGCGTGTCACCAAATCAACCCCTGCGCATCGGGTTGGTTTACGATCCCACGTCGCGTAATTCAAAAACCTGCGGCGCGGTGTTCAAAAATTTCAAAACTTCTCAAATGACCCCACACTTATTTTAGGCCACGAGTACCTGCAAAGATTGATGTATTTTCGTACTAAATTCAAAGAAATATAAATCCTAACTTATGACACGATGGGTTGCCTCCCAACAAGCGCTAAGTTTAACATCTTCAGCCAGACGTGGAGTCCTTTTACAGCTACGGTGGATCGTATGCCTTCTTCCTTCGCTGATTTTCAGTTACCACCGTCCCTTTGTTGACCCACTGCTCCTTAAACTTTCCTGGGTCGAATGGCTTGTTGGTTCTCCTGTTGCTACCCAGCTGCCGTCTTCTGATGATTTCCCACGAGTGCTTGGAAGTAGCTTTGAACCTCCAAGCTCGGTCCTTCCTTCTATATTTCTTCAAAATCACTGGCTTGACGTGAAGCGCGCCCAGGGCCGCTTCTAGTAGTTGTTTCACACCCCGGTTGCTAGTGTCTCGCATGCTATCTTCAGGTTGCAATTTTGGTTTGCAGTACCAATAAAAATTTTCCAATCGAATGGAATCGGAAGGCAACATATCAGGATGCTTTCATATGTCCTCATCGATAGTATTGATTACATCTAATTTTCCATTCATGAGTGGATCATGAGTGGTGATAAAATCATGTTTCTTATTTTCAAAAACAAACTCACCAGCATCAATTTCTGGGTCATCGTCCAACAGGTGGATCGGAACCAAGAGTGAGTGACTTATTTGATCTGATGGTGGTAAAAAATCACCCATCATCATATCCTTACTTTCAAATTTCTCAAAATTTTCAAAAATTATTGGGTCAGGGGTAATATTGTCATCTACACCCCCTTCCCCAAAAACATTTGCAATTTCAACAATTTCAGGAATTGTTGGGCCGAGATCTGTACTGTCACTTACAACCTCCTCCACAACATCCTCCTCAACCAAATTGTCTGGTGGTATCCTCAGGGGCATCCTTAAGCTCATCCCACAGGGGCTGGTTTATTAAGGGCCCCATTGATTTGGGTGCTTCCTGCTTCGTCTTCCCTTTCCTATTCTTCTTTTTCTGCTTGATTCCTGCTATCGTTGGTTGCTCCTCCTTCTGGACCTCTTTATCTATTTCTGGTTGAGTGTCCGTCTCAACAGGAATTCCTTCTTCCTTACCTTCCTCACTTCCTAGAGCCTTCTCTTCTTCCACCAGTCTCACTTCACTCCCTACTTCAAACAAGTCTTCCAAAGTGACTTTTCGCCATCCTGATTCGACAGTGTTAATTTGCTCTTTTCCTGGTCGCTGATTATGAGTAGGGTTGACCTCTGTAGCACTTGGTAATTTTCCACTGTCTCTCTTTTGCTGATCTGCAGCCATTTGACCTATTTGTCGTTCCATGTTTGCAATGGCTTTTGCATTTGCTTGAGATTGTTGTTGCGTAGCAGTGACCATATCGTACATCTTAACAAACATTTCCTCTTGAGTTCCTGGGGCATTGTTGGTAACATTATTGGGCCCCCTGTTTCTGTTATTGCTACTATTTCCATTTGTATTTCCATTGTGGTTATTGGTATTTGCAGGCTGATGTGTTCTAGGCTGATTGGTCGATTGACTCTGGTAATTGTTTTTCCTAAAATTCTGCTGCTGTCCTTGGTTATATGGCCTGTAGGGTCGTCCATTATTATGTTGGCCTTGACCCTGGCCATAAACTTTATTCACCTCTTGAGTCTTAGGTCCTCCTTGACCTCCTTGCGATGAATTCTGCGGTCCATTCTGCAGTGTTGACATGAGCCTATCAAACTTCTTATTCAGTTCACTAATTTCCTTCTTCACTTCCTTTTTCCAGTCAGCATCGGCTCCTACTGCTGCTGCCGTACCTACAGTCTTCCTGGTAGAAAAGTTTGCCTTGGAACCATTGCTCAATTGTTCCAAGAACTGCCAAGCTTCCTCTGGGTCCTGCCACATAAATGTCCCACTTGATGAGGCATTTATCATGGCCTGATGCGTCTCACTGACTCCTTTGAAGAATAACTTAACTAACTGCCACCTAGGAATTTCGTGATGCGGACAAGATCGTAACAACTCCTTCAATCTATCAAAGGCTTCGTGGAAAGCCTCTCCTGGCTTTTGCTGGAAGTCCTGGATGACCCTTCTGATTTCAGTTGTCTTACTTGCTGGATAAAATTCCTGAAGGAACTTTGCCTTGAGCTAATCCCATGTAGTAATGATGTTCGATGGCAAAGATGTAAACCAATATTTGGCCTTATCCTTAAGAGTGAATGGAAACAGTCTAAGCCTGAAAATGTTTCTATTGGTGTTCCTAGGGTTATTAGCATTAGCAATCGCTAAAAATTCATATAAATGATTATAAGGATCGTCTTGCTTATACCCTCTAAACTCTGGCAATATTCCTAATAAGTGATGTCTTATTTCTACTTGAGAATCAATGTTATCAGGAATATAGATTGGCGATGAATCATCATATTCCCGCGGTTGGAAATGTGATGCAACCGATTGCCGTCTCGGTTGTGCGAAATGTAAAGGTTGGGCGGGGTTACCGTAAAGATGATCGTTATACTCCCGCTGACCTGGTGGTTGATACTGTGGTGCTCTTCTGGGAGGTCCCCGACCTCGGTTCCACTATGGTTGTGGTGCTGGTGGCACCCATCCCTCGTCTTCCTCGTCATATACCTCCTCTGTCTCTGGATGATGGTATTGTGGCTGAGGAGGTTGTTGATAGTGTATCGGTTGTGTAGGTTGGAATGTGGGTTGAGGTTTAAAAAGAACGTGTTGTGGTTGAGAGGTTGGTGTCTGCTGTCTAGGAACTGGGGTGCCATCACGGGTCGGCTCTCCCCAAGACATTGTAGAGGTAAATGGATTGGTAGATTGTGGTTGTGAAGCGGGTGTAAATGGTGGGACAGATGGAGGAGTGCATGATGGTATGGGTGTAGGGGCTGAAACTGCACCACCAGAAGCACTCGTGCTCCCGAGCTGAAACTCTGACAGTGGGGGAATAGAAAACACCCTCGTTGCCTCACCTGATGGTTCCTGGGCAACACTTACTGGATTACTACTAACCTGACTAAAATTCATGATATTTAAACGCCTACGGGCACGGATTTTGCGCGCAGTATGCTCAATCTCAGAATCAAAATGCAATGGGGATAATTGCTTACCCCTGCGGGTACGCATGCACTAGTGCAACACGCCCACCAAAATCAAAAGCCAAACTAACCAAATGAAATTTTCAAAAACAAGAAACAAGTTCCTACTACTCACCTAATCTAAGCTCACAGCTCCCCGGCAACGGCGCCAAAATTTGACACGCCTAGGTCGTCGTGCGGTCAAAAATAAAGAAAAACCTAACACACACTAGCACAGTGGTAGTCAGGGTCGATCCGCAGGAGCTTCGTGGTTAGACTAAATGACAGATTACCAACTAGTAGTGTCACGCTACAGTCGGAGGATCTAGTTTCTACCTTCTTAATCACTAACAACCTAAAGCAATGATCAAACAAACCAAATCCAAGCTAAGCTAAGCTCAAATGAACCTAGTCACTTTCTGAAATCAGAAGTACATCTCTGAATCAGAAGCAATCAAAGGCATCCAAAGTAAGCAAAACCAAGCAAAGCATAAACTAGCCACTAACTAAAGTTCTACTGAACAGTTACTAGCCAATGTTTAATGCCTAAAAACTAACCTAATTAGCTACTGATTTCAGCAAAGGAAAACAGTCCCAACAAGGTCAAAGCAATATCCAAACACAATTCAAACATTCAAAACCCAACACAAGCATAAAAACACCGAAATACCAATATTAAATGTAACCAAATGATTTTCATTCACCAAATCCAACTTCCAAACATCAAAACAGTAACAAAATGTCATAAAACAGAAACCTAAAGTGCTCAAGGCCAGTGGTTGTCACTCCCAAGGACCTTAGCTACAATTACTACTTGATACTAAAAGGAAATTAAATTCTAAAACATGAAAATACCAATTGAGATGTTGCTGAAACGAATTCTTGGAGTCAAAAAGCTTCAAGGTCGATTTTACACCCGGTCTTTGCTAGGGTTTTCGGCTGGAAATGCCTCTATTTATAGTTGCAATTTTCCCGCAGTCGCGCCGCGCAGATGAAGAATCCGCGGCGCGCGTACTAATCTTTTCCCGTTTCTTCGGCATTTGAATGTGTTCCACCGCCTTAAGCCCGCGTCGCGCGTATCATAAATCTGCGGCGCGCGTACGAATTTCCTTGATTTTTCATTCTTTTCCAAACTTCTTCCTTTTGCACGCTTTTAGTCCCTGTTTCCATTCTTTTTCTCCAAACAAGTCCTGGCACGAAAAGTGAGAATACCCAGACATATCTGATATAATTTCATCAAGAACAGGGCTCAACAACGCCTAAAATACTTGATATCACTAGGCGTTGTCACCAAGTCATTTGCCTTAGATAATTTCTCAGCATAATTTTGTAATTTTCCCTGATTTTCATCCGACTATTATTTCTACATACGATAACCGATTTTTTCAAACTTTATACCATTAAAAAGATGAGAATGAGCTTTACATTTTGTCCTTACTGACTAAAATCTGAATATTCATAGATTTTCCGCTATCACCCCTCGAAAATGACCCTTTGGTCATTTTTGTCACTTTTGGGCCATTTTAATTCCATCATAACTCCTTCGTTACAACTCCAAATGACCCGAATCTTTTTCTTATATTTTTGTTATCTCAAATATTTAAAAAGTCACGTTGATGACTTTTGCCCAATTCTTTCTAGATTTTGAGATAATAATTTCCAAAGTTTGCACAATAAACTTTTCACTTTTAGTCCTTTATTTCAAACTTTGCCCTTATGTCCTTAAGGTTAAATTCTAATTGAATAATCATCATATCATGACTTAAATAAAGGTCATAACAAATAAATTCTCTATAATTTCACATTATTGGACCATTTTGTCCTTCCACAACGTGTCGAGTTTATTTAAGTATCAACTCTTTATATTGAATATTTTCATAAATTCTTATCTTATATGTGACAAAAATTTTGATTGTCACACAGATACTGCGAGAAGTCTCATTCTGAGCCAAGGATGAATCCTTGAACAACTGTGGTGAGAGTTTATAACCCTGTGACCCACATGATTTGCGGTCGTCATTGCGCACTAGTTATAGTCGAAGACAATCCAGTGAAGTCTTTCAAGTGATGGAGCCAGAAGTGAAGTTTCAAGTCTTCAACAAAATCATTTCAACCCCAGAGAAAGGTGAAGCATAAGTCCATGTGACAAGCTGCGTTAAATTCCTCCTCAATCAGTTCGTTGCTACATTCCTACCTTTATGTGATCAAGAAGAGATGTGAAGAATCAGACTCCATGCATGTATTGAAGTCAAATCAAAAGCTAGAGGTGCTGATTCAAGACATATAGACTGCACCCAATAAGCGTTCAAGTTAAATCTGAAGATAGTCCAATCCGAAGATGAAGTTGACTCTGCAATGTGCTGAAAGATATTAACACCTGTACCTGTCATTCGTATAGGGGGAGATTGTTAGAATGTTTCGGCAGTGTTCAACTGAATGTGAAGACCAAGACAAGCCTGAAGTTTAATGCAAGCAGTAAACCAAGGAGGAGATGGTTAGGACCTAATTAGTTGGTTAATGCCTGGCATTAAAGATGTCAAAATCAAGATTTAAAGGGACTAAAATAGAAAATATATAATTTAAAGGGCTGAATTGGTTTTTCGGTTCGGAACCGAAAACCCTTGGTTGTTCGGTTATAATGACCGAGAAACCAAAGGTTTCTTGGTGGGCTTCTTGGTTTTTCGGTGGGATTGAGTATGGATGGGCTTAGGTCATTAGGAGATGTATAAATAATGCTCTCCTTGTCATTTGTTAGGTTAGCCGTCATAGTTATCCATTGTGATTGAGTGGGAGCTTTAGAGAGAGAAACAAATTGTTCCTTGATCACAAAGAGATCTTATGTACCCGTCTATTATCATTAATAGAGTGCATTGAAGATTGTAGTAATCCGTACTTGTTTTTGTTTGTGTTTCGATTCATACTTGATTGGGATTCCGCACCATTCAAGCTTGTGATTGATACCAAGTAGATCCAGTGGTTTATTGGAACTAAGAGGGCATAATATTAATTGTCATATATATTAATTTATTTTAAATGAATAAAATTCTACAAATCCGGTAACTGATTCCTATAATATGGAAACTATTTTTTCCTGAATTATGATTGATTCACACAGTTACACAATAATTATGAGTTTTAAAATAACCTACCTCTATATATATATATATATATATATATATATATATATATATATATATATATATATATATATATATATATATATATATATATATATATATATATATATATATATATATATATATATATATATATATATATATATATATAGAGTCCGTTTCAAGGAAGAACCAATATTTTCTTAGGAACCGTAGGAACTTTTTGACTAAAATTATTTTTTCAAAAAAAATGACATAATACATCTAGGCGCTTATATTTAAAACTTTTTGTCAAAAAAAATTTTGAAAAATAATATGTATACACGAAATGTGCATATATGCATTTTTTTCGCACATGTGTATATGATCACGTTTCGTGCATACGTGCACATTTCGTGTATATATATTATTTTTTCAATTTTTTTTTAAAAAAAGGTCTTAAATATAAGCGATTAGGTGTATTATGTCATTTTTTTGTAAAAAAATTTTCAGTAAAAAAGTTCCTACGGTTCCTAGGAAAATATTGTTTCCCATTTGATATTTAGTCTATATATATATATATATATATATATATATATATATATATATATATATATATATATATATATATATATATATATATATATATATATATATATATATATATATATATATATATATATATATATATATATATATATATAGGGAAGAGTTCAAATGAGAACCATTAAAAGGTTGAGAACCGTGAGAACCACTAATTCACAGTTTAATAAAAAACTTACGTTATAGTATTCACAGTTTAATAACTATAAATTTTATTATATTGTGAATATTGTAAAACGTATTAAAAAATAAGGAAATTTATTAACTTTGATGTATTTTCATATAATAAACAAGTGTGAAAAAACAAAAAAAAACGAAAAAAAACATGATTCTTAATGTGTGAATATCGGTTCTCACGGTTCTTAACCTTTTAGTGGTTCTCATTTGAACTTATTCCTATATATATATATATATATATATATATATATATATATATATATATATATATATATATATATATATATATATATATATATATATATATATATATATATATATATATATATATATATATATATATATATATATATTTTTTTTTTTTTTTTTTGTTTCCCTATAAATAGGGACCCCTAGACCTCATTATCTGCTGCTCATTCTATTATTCTCTCTGGAATTTTCGTGATTCTCCTCTGTCTCCCTGGGTGTGATCTTATTTGAGGCAGGACATTTGTGCTACTTAGCTTCAAGATTAAAACTAAAGGTTAGTTTTTCTGATTTATTTTTCTAGTTAATTTTGTTTGGCCTTTAAGAATTAGTTACATGTTCAAAGTAAGAAAACATAGATCTATTCTAGGTTGCATGTGAACTTAGGGTTTTAGTTTATATATATATATATATATATATATATATATATATATATATATATATATATATATATATATATATATATATATATATATATATATATATATATATATATATATATATATATATATATATATATATATATATATATATATATAAACTAAAACCCTAAGTTCACATGCAACCTAGAATAGATCTATGTTTTCTTACTTTGAACAAGTAACTAATTCCTAAAGGCCAAACAAAATTAACTAGAACAATAAATCAGAAAAACTAACCTTTAGTTTTAATCTTGAAGCTAAGCAGCACAAATGTCCTGCCTCAAATGAGATCACACCCAGGGAGCCAGAGGAGAATCACGAAAATTCCAGAGAGAATAATAGAATGAGCAGCAGATAATGAGGTCTAGGGGTCCCTATTTATAGGGAAACAATAAACCCTAGCCGTCAGCCATTTCCGGATTATTCGTACGCGCGCCGCGGCCTATACATTGGCGCGCCGTGCGCCGCAATTCAACTATTGAATTTGTACGACTTTAATCCCTGACTTCCTGGTTAATCTAATTAATGCCACAGAAATTAATCCAATTAATTCCTGATTAATTATTAATCAATCAATATAGTTTCTAATTAATATATTATCACTTTAATATATTAACAAACTATATCTTTTATTTCTATTGATTTATTAATCCCATAATAAACCAACATTTCTCTCTACCGAACTTTCTACCAAACCTCCAGCTATGAGGCCAACCCAAATGGACTTTGCTTCTATTAATTAGGTAAATACAAATTATAAGTCATGGCTTAGACACCTAATCCAACAGTCTCCCACTTGGATAAGTCTATGACTATAATTACCAATTTAACCTCTAATTAATCAGCAAACTGTAGCTTCCTAGAGACTGTTGTCGAACTCTGACCTAGTCAGTTCTGTCCATAGATAAGTGATCAGATGATCCTCCGTCCAACAAAATATTTTCAGACATGAGACATGGATTGAGATCAATCTCTGTCTGATACACTGTTTCTCGATTTCCGATTTTGCTGATGACTTTTAGACTTCTAATTGAACACATCAATTCAGTCCTCGCTGGCCAGCACTTCAGTCAACTTCAAAATCATCGAGTGGCCAATAGATATCTATTTCCCGTCTGGGTCAAGGGACGAATAAGCTTCGACTAATATGTTATATCTTTTACCCGACAAATCACTCACAACAGCACGTTTTATAACACCGAGTTACCGATGCGTTTTCGTACTATCAATGAACAACCGCCTTGCAAATTATAACTCATATCTCTCCACTTTAAGACCATAAGATATTATCGTCTCAACATTGCTCGTGATATAATCCATGAAGCAATCCATTGAGCGCAGGTTTATCCAATACTCAAATCTCCATTTCCAAGTACTCATGAACGTTGCAGCAATCTTATTGCTACGTCTAACTCCTTAGACAATCTACAAACCAATTCATGACAGTCTTCCTTCATACTTACTCCCTAAAAGTATGAGTGACTGTGGATATTTGAATAATCCAATTATTCAGGAAGTAAACATGCAAAAGCGAAACATAAAATCTGACTGGCAGCTACTCCTGCTAATTACCAAGTCTCCACGAGGTAATCACCAAGTCAGATTTATCATAACTATTATCGGTTTCTTATTCTCTTTTAAATTTTCAATTCAAGCCTTTTATATCTATGTCTATGACCTTTTCACTCTTTCTATGTATCCAAGTGTCTAACACTTATACACTTTATTGATGATGATCCTATCGGATACTCTTCCGATGACATCTCAATTTGTCATTCTGTCATTCTCTCTCACAACTCCATTCCGGTGATGTGTACCGTGACTGTCCATGGTTATCGGGTCTTTAGTCTACATGACTACACCCTAAGACAATTTCGAGGTGTCATGATGTGCCGGTGAACCACACGCGCTCCATCAGAAACCAACGAAATTCTTTAACCATGAAGTCCTACAGCACCACGTTCTAGTGTAATCAATTACCGATTTGAAAACCCTTTCAAATCAATCACCCTAATCATTTCCCAATTATTTCTCACGTCTGTTCAAATAATCCATTCAGTATTCTCAGCCAGGCAATATCCTGAATCCAATTTACAATGCTCTAAGCATTAAGTCATCAGGATATGTTCATAACACTTCTAATTTGTCCAAGAGGCTCGAGGAACCTGATGTAATCTCATTCCAAGCCCTTTCGGAATCCTAAGATTACCAATAATCCTTGTGTCATGATTTCCGGAAACCATTTCCTTTCGGGGACTCTTTCTTATATATCTTGAATCCCATCAAGATCATATTCTCAACGGCTAAGTCATTACTGTCAGTCTCATCTATCTGATAGATGTTTATGAACTACGTGAGTATGTTGCACCTTCTTTGTTTCTTTCATGCCAATTCATTACACTTTGCAATGACAGAAAACTCCTTTCCTTGGGTTATGCATCTTGAATCTCATCAAGATCACATTGGCAGAATTCTGATCTATCTAATAGATATCCACAACCACCTGAGTATATTGTATCTCTTAAAGTCTTTTATAGCGAACCGTTTCTTAATACAGGTCATTACACTTTGTAATGATAAGAGACGCTTTCTAGAACCAGTATGTAACCCACATACAGTGATAGAAGATAACAACGATACTCCCACTGGCTTTGACACCGTTATATGACTCTTTCAGACTATTCACAAAATCCAGAACTTATGCCACATTTTGCGAAACCGAAATCCAAACCTTTCCGACATATTAAAGGAAATCTTTCAGGCTATTCACAAAATCCAAACCTTTTGGCCTATTTTGAGAATTCGAATATCCTTTCTTGTGAGATGCCCATGGGATGAATCTCGGGGCCATGTACCTTTTGTAATGGCATGCTCTATGCGAGTCCCTATTAGTGTGCCGGTAAACCACACACGCTCCACTAACGACTCACACTATGTCACGCAGAATCCTCTCAGATTTCATCTTCTATTGAGAGTGCTTCATTCGGAATCAATTGCTTGACTCCAAGTGATGACTCAATCAACCAGATGTTCTGTAGGTACATTTCTATGTTCCTTCTTTTGATGATTCAATTACTCCCACTAGTTCCTAGACCAGTTGTAAAGATCAATCAAACTGTCACATAGACTGTGTCTCGTGGTAAGGTTCTCTTATTTGGCAGCAACCGGGCTCACCAATGCTTCCAGCAGTCGGATTACTTATCCGTACCATCTTTAGTGTTTTACCACTACTCGGTATATCACCCAGATCATAACTCCTTATGACGGTGACAATAACTACTGGTCAAGCGAAGAGAGTGTATGTCAGGTTTAACAGGAATCCAATTCCTGGTCAAGGCCCAGTGGTGACTAAAAGGTTCTTTCACTTGGCTAAACCCTGAACTCATTCAGGATTATTCTTACTCCCACTGTTTCCTTAGAACTTGAGCTCTTTCTAAAAGGACTCTACTTTCAAAGGATAACCAGAATGGCCAATGAAATGACATTGCTGATCATTTTCAGGCTTGTCATGAGATTCGGACGAATGCTACATGACCTTGGACTTTCTATGTATTAGTGGGACGATCCCTGCTTTACATTTCAGACAGTGTCGACATAACCTACTTAGTCTAAGATATGGTAGGAATATGGTTTCTGCAGTCTGACCGGTTGAATATTTAATTTATTAAAATACTAATCGGAAATGTATCTTATAAATCTAGGATCAAAACTATTTCGATCAATGCTCCATCATCTTCCCTAAGACACATTATAACCATTAGTGTTCTTGGAAGAGGATAAATTGTGAAACATTTTCTCAGTCTATGTAGTCATTCAGGTTCTGTTGATCTTATACTTCCTTTGAAATCCTTGAACACTTCAAGGTTCCAATCAATCACTTATTCCGATAAACGAAGCCATATTTGTCAAACTATTTGGAAAATATTTTGAAGCATAATTAATCGTGTTATGTTCGAATATTCGAGCAATACACAGTAACTTATGTGTCTGTCGCTCAAAATCTTAATACCTTTACATCTCCATGTAAATTTATGACTTTGTTAATATTGTTCAAGACATGCAATCAT
Source organism: Cichorium intybus (assembly GCA_023525715.1). NCBI lineage: Eukaryota > Viridiplantae > Streptophyta > Magnoliopsida > Asterales > Asteraceae > Cichorium > Cichorium intybus. Next base: position 145,482 of record JAKNSD010000116.1, read on the forward strand.
CACCTAACTCCAAGTCAACTGATTCCAAAATCCTATCCATTGGATCTTTGGGTGATTCCTTTCTTGCCACAATTAATTTTATTAAGCACTCAATTCATCATGTGACTCTAAGTCAAATGATTCCAAAGTCCTGTCCAACTGGACCTTTGGTTGAAGTGATTCTCATAAAATTCACTTTAACAATCATAAAGAACACAATTTATAAATCCAATCCCATTGGATGTATCAACATTCAAGTTATTACTATTTATGTCATTAACACATTCACACAACATTTCGAGGATAATTAAAACAATCATGTTTTAAAAGAAAATATTTTATTAAACCAGAATTATCCTCAGAACAATGTACTATATGAATCTATGTCATATGTATCTATAAACTAATAACAAGAACAAATATCTAGCCTAACTCCAAAAATGCACGAGCTCCAGATCTAATCTGAATATGCTCCTGTGCGACAACATCCCGCATCCTACAGAGTCCGTGCATACAGGACAAATGTGAGAAACACATCCTGTATCAAGGAAATGAGGATCAGGTATTCTGAGTTTTAAGATATTACTGAGTTTTCCAAACGGTTTGGCTTTGGAGCATTTTTCCAATCTTTCTGTGACTGTTTCCCACTGACAACGCCTAGTGATATCAAGTATTTTAGGCGTTGTTGAGCCCTGTTCTTGATAAAATTATATCAAATATGTCTGGGTATTCTCATTTTTCGTGCCAGCACTTGTTTGGAGAAAAAGAATAGAAACAGTGACTAAAAGCGTGCAAAAAGGAAGAAGTTGGGAAGGAATGAAAAATCAAGAGAACTCGTACGCGCGCCGCGGGAATTAACCATGCGCGACGCGGGCTTGAGGCGGTGGAACACATTCAAATGCCGAAGAAACGGGAAGAGATCAGTACGCGCGCCGCGGATTTCACTTCTACGCGGCGCGGCTGCGGGAAATTTGCAAGTATAAATAGATGCATTTCCAGCCGAAAACCCTAACAAAGACCGGGTGTAAAATCGACCTTGAAGCTCTTTGACTCCAAGATTTCATTCCAGAAGACTCTCAATTGGTATTGGTTAGTTTTAGATTTTATTTGTAATTAAATAGTTGGATTTAAGCTTGGTTTTGTATCTTTGGGTGTGACAACCATTGATACCTAGCTTTGGCTTCTGTTTTTGGATCATTTGGTTACTGTTTTTCTGTTTGGATTCGGATTTGGTTAATGCAATCATTCGGTTACACTTAATATTGGTTTTTCGGTGTTTTGGACGTTTGTGTTTGGTTTGGTTATTGATTTGTGTTTGAATTGTATTTTGGACCTTGTTGGGACTGTTTTCCTTAGCTGAAATCAGTAGCTAATTAGGTTAGTTTGTAAGCATTAAACCTTGGCTAGTAACTGTTCAGTAGAACTTTAGCTAGTGGCTAGTTTATGATTTTCTTGGTTTTGCTAGTTTGGATGCCTTTGATTGCTTCTGATTCAGAGATGTACTTCTGATTTCAGAAAGTAAATAGGTTCATTTGAGCATAGCTTAACTTGGCTTGAGTGTGTTTGATCATTGCTTTCTGGTATTAGTGATTAGGAAGATAGAAACCAGATCCTCCGACTATAGCTGTGACACTATTAGTTGGTAATCTCTCATCTAGCCTAACCACGAAGCTCCTGCGGATCGACCCTGACTACCGCTATACTAGTGTGTGTTAGGTTTTCTCTTATTTTTGACCGTACGAAGACCGCTGCGTTGTCAAATTTTGGCGCCGTTGCCGGGGAGCTGTGCGCTTAGATTAGGTGATTTGTAGGATTTAGTTTCTGATTTTTAATGTTTGAGTTTAGTTTGCTGATTTTTGGTATGCGTACATCCTTATGATGGGTGATTACATGTACCCAGATCAGTATGATTATTATGAAAATCCGGCCGACACCTATTACGAGGATGATTGTTATAATGGATCATTCGATGACAATGGATGGCGGACCGAGGAGTCATCTCAGCCTGAGAATTCTGCAACTTGGGCCCAACTTTGGGTATTCATGTATAACAACTACCACGAGCAGAAGGACCAGGCTGAAGCTCTTGAAAAAGTGCAAGCTTCTTTAGATAGGTTAGAGGAAAGTTGGAAATGTTCACCACCTTCGCCAGAACCGGAGGCGAGTGATTTTTATACCAATAATAATGTGTGTGAACTTGCATCACCTGAATATGTGATGGAAGGGCATACACCGTGGGAAAGTCAAGAGACCACTGAGAGGGTCGAAAATGTTGTTGAGGAAGAGGTTGTAGGTGACAATGCTACCTTTGACTCAACAGCTTTTGATGTTTTTGAGGGTTTTGAGAATGTTGAGCTGGTGATGAGTGAATCTGTACCATCATCAAACAATTTGGTTGATGAGGATGTTGAGGAGGAGACTGTAAGTGACAGTACAGATCCCAGCCCAACAATTCCCGAATTTGTTGAAATTGTTGATGTTTTTGAGGAAGGGGTTGTAGATGACAATATTACCCCCGACCCTGTAATTTTCGAAAATTTTGAGAAATTTGGAAGTAAGGATCTGATGATGGGTGACTTCGTACCACCATCAGATCAACCTAGTCGCTCACTTTTGGTTCCGATCCACCTGTTGGACGATGATCAAGAAGTTGATGCTGACAAATTGATATTTGAAAACAATAAACATGATTTTATCACCACTCATGATCCATTCATGAATGGAAAATTAGATGTGATCAATACCATTGATGAGGATATTTGGAAGCATCCCGATATGTTGCCTTCCAATCCCATTCGATTGGAAAACCTTTATTGGTACTACAAGCCAAAATTGAAAACTGAAGACACCATGCAAGATGCGAACAAATGCTTCGCAAAACACTTACCGGAAGCAGCACTAGGAGCACTTCATGTCAAGCCTTTGACTTTGAAGAGATATAGAAGGAAGGATCGAGCTTGGAGGTTCAAAGCTACCTCCAAGCACTCACGGGAATTAATCAACAAACAGCAACTAGGCAGCAACAGGGGAACCAACAAGCCATTCGACCCAGGAAAGTTTGATTCTTAAATTAAAGTGAAGGTTCAAATCTCAAAATTTTCGTTATGAACATTCTCCTATTCCCTTTGAAATTATTTCAATTATAAAGATTTTATCTATTAAGGGACATAAGATCAGGAGATTCAAATGAAAACCAAACCCATGTGAGAATTTGTGCCTCGTCTTCAACTGCTAAGTGAAATTCATTTCTGTAAGCAAAGGTGTTTTCATTGTGACTTATAGGATTTATACTCTTATACCATGATGCTAGTCTCATTTTTGCTTAGATATCAAAATGACCAGGGACGATACAATCATTTTCTTATATATTAGACAAACTGTCTTTTATATCACCTACCCCTATCCTCAATCAAGCCACATCAAGAAAAGATTCATCATCTGGCATAACAAATCTGATAATTGAAGAAACGACAAAGTCATATCCAAGAAAACCAGAAGAAAACTCAAAATCTCAAAACGCAAAGTCATATCCAACAAATGATGTCAACAAATCACAACTGGTAACCACATCAGATATCTTTTACACAAAAGGTATTCGCGAAAATCAAGAAAAGATAAAACAAAGGTGAACACTTCACCAAAGCAAAAGAAGAGTTCTTACAACAATCCATAAAGACAGACATATCTCAAACAACAAATTCTCAAAAGCTTTATCAAATATAGCTATCAAAACCGAAGACTTACCGGGATACTGTAGCCTTCATAATTGAATATTCTTAGTTGCAAACTGCACTATGAATATTTCTAAACCCCTCTACATGTATTTCCCGACGGAGAGAGAGTGAACATCAATGGCATGAATGAAGAAACCCTCTGAGTAATGCCGAAACCAGTCTTATGTGATTGATTATCTAATATGAAGACCAAGTGACTAAAGTATATAGGTATAAATCCACATTAAGCATAAGTCAACACCTTCAAACTGAGAGATATCACTCATCTTTAGTGATTATACACCAGTTCTGCACCCAGAACAACCAAAACACCTCAGTCAAGTGTGAGCTATACCTATGAGAGTTCATCTGAATCGACCTATTAAGATCACTTGTCGTCTTTATAAATGTTATAAAATCTTAAGGAATATTATGAAAGTACATATACAAAAACCCTTTGAATATTGAACATGAAACCTTGATTCAGAAACAAATATTCTTGACAAACATTTTTCAAAACATAAGTAAAATCTAGTCACACTTTTTCAAAACAAGTGATATGGTTTTATAAATGTTTTATCAAAATTTCAAGAATTTTAAACCTTACCTTTTAATCTGTTCTTATTTCAGTAATGATCACATAGGGGGAAATTGTTGAAAAATATATTTTTGTATGTGACCATCACTGAAATAAGATGAACTGTTATTATCTAACAAATATTATCAGTTTATTTCAGGTTGCGTGAATTCAAGATCAAAAACAAGAATGAATCAAGACCCAAGAAACCTTGAGAAAACAACCAAAACTAAGGAAGTGATGCTACGAACCAAAGAGCAAAATACAAAAATGTTACCCTGCTACAGCAATCACGACGCGACAGGCACAAGTGTCGCGACGTGAAGAAGAGCTATAACATAAAAGTCCAGATTGCTACAGCAATCGCGACGCGACGAAGGTCTTGGTCGCGACGTGAAGAGCCAAATGCGACTATACCAAACTCTTGATCGTGAGACGACCAAAAACGACACTTTCAGCGACGAGTCTTCGCGACGCGACCAAAAGCAACGCGACCAAAAGGAAACGCGACGAAAAGCTCGACATACCAGCGAAAACGCACTGACCCGACAAAAAGCACACCGACCTCCAGCCAAGCTCCCTCGCGACGCGACGGCACTCCTGGTCGCGACGCGAAGCCCAGTGAACGCGACACCACCAACTATTCAATCGCGAGACTACCAACACAACGCACTAACCAGTGGCCGACCAAAAGCAACCCGACAAACGCACCTTCGCGACGCGACGGAAGCCCAGGTTCGCGACGCGAACCCTGTTTCTCAGCAACTATAAATAAGAAGCTCACCTCTTGCCATTCTTACAACACACATGACCATACTCATACACTCTCAAAGAAACCTACGATCAGACACCTCAAGACACTCAAATTTCTGAATTTGTCAACAAGAATCAAACCATATAACCGCAAGAAACAACAACCTCCACCCGACACCAAAACATCAAACCTCTAAACAACCTCTATCCTACACCAAACAAAACCTCCACCCGACACCAATACATCCAACCTCCAATCAACACAAAACCGAAGAAATACCATTTCAGCAAGAAAAACCGAGCATACCATCCTTTCTACAAGAACCAAACCGCACAACCTCAAGATTCGACGCTTCAAAGAAAAACACCATCTTCCTCTGCTGTCGATAAGTTCTTTTCAATAATTTACCTGTGCTATTATTGATTTATTCAAACTTGTATAAATCAACTGTACCAAATATCCAAGACATAAAAATTGAACCGTGACTACAACAACATATGTGGACTGTATTTAACCGAGACATCTAACATCTAACTTCTAACTTCTAACTTCTAACCTTTTATTTATTGTAAAAACACTTTATCGTTGATAATGGCGTTTATTACATCTAACCTCTAACTTCTAACATTTACTTTATTTACCGCTTTCTGTCCATTTAAATACTGTCTAGATTAAATTTACCGCTTTATTTTATTTATTTACAGCTTTCAGTAACTTAGTTTTAGTTTATATTTATTCCGCAACTCTTATTTATTCTGCATATTATAGATAAAATACATATCTGTCACACAGTAATCGGCTTAAAAACCTTATTCGTGGAGATCAGTTATCGTATTTTTCAACACACTGTTTCATACAACAATAAAACTACGTAATACTATTTTCAAGTATAGAAATACTTATACATTTACGGTCTTTGGGTTTTAAGACTACGACTCATTTATAAGAAAATATTGGATTTTCCGGTTTCAAACACTATCTTTTTACAAGGAAAAATGATTATGGATTTTCTCATACAAAAATCTTATGAACTCACCAACGTAATGTTGACACTCTTTCAAACTACTTGTATTCTCAGGAAATTGATAAGCTAACTACAACCTATGACGATGGGTCGCTATGGCGTCATACTATGTATTTTGATATCATATTGTAATTGTATTTAAAACGTACAATCTTTTGAACTCTTGTAACATTTACAATTATGTATATGATGGATGTGTTTGCTTTGATCACTATTGTACAAACGTTGTTGTGATACTGTTCGTGAAGTCATCCACCCTCAGACGTTTCCGCCATCGTGGTTTGGGGGTGTGACACCTTCATCTCCGATCATTTAACGTCATTTTTCCTACCTAAGATCCCAAGTACGCCTATTATCCGATTAAATGGAGGGCTAATGGCGATTCCTCTTTGTGAGTCTGGGATTCATGCACAGACCTGTAAGATCATCTCTCATATTATGTAAGTCAGCAAGAACTCAACCAAAACGAAGGTTTAAGGATATCCCGATCAACCAAAGCGAAGGTTCAACGATTTTGGGATACACGCACAGACCTGTCATGTGCTTAGAGTGCTCAGGCAAGCACCGGGGTCTCGGTGTTCATATCTCCTTCGTCCGATCTGTCACCATGGACTGGTCTGGGAACCAAGTCCAAAAATGGAGTCCGACGGTAACGAGGAGCTCAACAGCTTCTTTTCGAAGTACAGGATTCCGAAAGAGACGAATCCAAGCCCTAGCTAAAGGTATATCCTGGCAGGACCCACCCATTGTGAAGGAGATCCCGATTAAAAGCAGTGGTAGTAGGAAACCTCCATTGTCGGTGGGGAGTGGTGGAAGGGGTGGAAATAACGGAGGTTGGGACAGTGATTGGGGGGATAGTGGGTTTGACGAAAAAGGATTCGGATCTCTGAATAACAAGCGAAGGAATCAGACTATGGGAGATCTTAGAACCAGTGTTAGTGGCGGTGGGATGTCGGCTAGGTCAAGATCTACGGATCGCAATTGGAGGCATATGCGGCTGGAAAGGAGGGATTTTTTGCATAGAGGATGGCAAAGAACGAGTCGCGACCTGAGGGATTGTTGCCGTCTCAAGGAGGCAAGTATGTCGGATTTGGATCGTCTCCAACTCCCATCCCATGGCCCAACGCTCAAGGAGATGTCTTTCTTCCGTTACTCAGGTATGCCGTACTGCTTTCTATCACCGAACTTGGGAATCCTTATTTTCTATTAAAATCTTCTGTATAATTTACATAATCTGTTTACACAACGACCGGGTAAATTATCCTTTGTTGCTGCATCTGCTGCATAATCGGCTGCTAGTGTTGTTAAAGCTTGAACGAAGGAAATCACAACAAAGGTCTGTTGATTTACATATTTTGTATACTACTTTTACGAAACTGTTCATTACTGTTTATGTAGCTTTCTTCTCTGAAAAAGTTAAAGATGGGGGCTATGATTACAAAGTGAATGAGACCTGACACGACTAGGTCGTCGTGCGGTCAAAAATAAAGAAAAACCTAACACACACTAGCACAGTGGTAGTCAGGGTCGATCCGCAGGAGCTTCGTGGTTAGACTAAATGAAAGATTACCAACTAGTAGTGTCACGCTACAGTCGGAGGATCTAGTTTCTACCTTCATAATCACTAGTAATGATCAAACAAACTAAAGCCAAGCTAAGCTAAGCTCGAATGAACCTAGTCACTTTCTGAAATCAGAAGTACATCTCTGAATCAGAAGCAATCAAAGGCATCCAAACTAAGCAAAACCAAGCAAAGCATAAACTAGCCACTAACTAAAGTTCTACTGAACAGTTACTAGCCAAGGTTTAATGCCTAAAAACTAACCTAATTAGCTACTGATTTCAGCAAGGAAAAACAGTCCCAACAAGGTCAAAACAATATCCAAACACAAATCAAACATTCAAAACCCAACACAAGCATAAAAACACCGAAATACCAACATTAATCATAACCAAATGATTTTCATTCACCAAATCCGAATTCCAAACATCCAACAGTAACAAAATGAGACTAAAACAGAAGCCAAAGCTTAATATCAATGGTTGTCACACCCAAAGATACAAAACCAAGCTTAATCCAAACTAATTAATTACAAATAAAATCCAAAACATGAAAATACCACTTAAGAAGTTGCTGAAACGAAATCTTGGAGTCAAATAGCTTCAAGGTCGATTTTACACCCGGTCTTTGCTCTGGTTTTCGGCTGGAAATGCCTCTATTTATAGTTGCAATTTTCCCGCAGCCGCGCCGTGCAGATGAAGAATCCGCGGCGTGCGTACTAATCTTTTCCCGTTTCTTCGGTATTTGAATATGTTCCACCGCCTTAAGCCCGTGTCGCGCGTGGTTAATTCCCGCGGCGCGCGTACGAGTTTCCTTGATTTTTCATTCTTTTCCAAACTTCTTCCTTTTGCACGCTTTTAGTCCCTGTTTCCATTCTTTTTCTCCAAACAAGTCCTGGCACGAAAAGTGAGAATACCCAGACATATTTGATATAATTTTATCAAGAACAGGGCTCAACAACGCCTAAAATACTTGATATCACTAGGCGTTGTCAAACACGCCACACTTGTGCCTTGCTTGTCCCCAAGCAAGAGAGTTTTTAACAAATTATAATAAAGAATCAAACAATTTTTTAGTGTGTTCAGTTTCAAAGTTTATTGCTCTTTGAGTTAGAGTGGAATAGTTCGCGAAAACATAATTGAATTGTTCTTTGGAATTCATGGCTTTCTAGAGAACCCTTGATTACAAACTTTCTGTCCACAATGAAGTGTACGTACTCATTCAGATTCTAAAGGCCATTAAGGAATTGTCCATGACTTTCGATGTTGTCCGTGTAGCGAGCTTTCAGAAATACCATCCCAGACCAGACGATCTTAGGTGGTAAGGTGCATAAATCCCACCCATTTTAGACTTACTGGCTCGAACAACAAAGGCCACAGATTGACTTTTCCTTCCTAAACTCCAATCCTAAAACAGCTCAATCTTCTAAACTCGTAAAACTCAACTTATTTTACTAACTAATAGCATGATCACAAATAAACAGTATTTATTGAAAAATACTAGTGCTATCACAATCACAAACCATTCATTTCAAAATTGCAATTTATTAAAACTTTTGAAAATTATTGCTAAAAATTGAAAAATTGATCATTTCTGCAAAAATTTCAAAAAATTTCTCTTTCGACCGTCCACACCCCACACTTAAAACCGTACAACGTCCCCGTTGTACAAAATTATTTCAAAACAAGAGAGAAAGAGTTACCCCTTTTTGGACGATAGACTGCTTGGTGCTCAATATCACAGGTATAATTGCGAACAAATGGATCCTTGATTTCGTATTCCGAAGTTGTAGCGCTACAGTGAACACGCCTGTGGTCGAGACAAGTGGAGGGGGCACGGTGACCCCACACTTGTCTAAGACAACTCCTTCTCAATTTGGTGTATCATGCATAACTCAACAAACAATTAAAAGAAAACATGACAAATATGAACAAAATATACAGATAGAAGTGTCATAAGTTTGTACATATATCCCAAAAAATATAAAAAGAAAGAAAGAAAAAAGTACATCAATCACTACCAGGTGGCCTGGAGGGCCCGACCTCATGATCGTGGGCCTGGCTGGGAATGGTCGAGGGGCCCGGCCCTGCTGAGTGGCCAAATCCAAGAGTACCTCCCCGATCCATGCCAACTGGTCCTCAATCCTGGCAACCCTGGCTGCCAGGTCCTCCTGCTGTGGCTGCGGCTCTGTCGGGGCTGCTGGTGCTGGCTCTGGCTGGGCGTACGCGGGCTGGGGTGCCTGGGGAGGCTCAGTCAGTGCCCGGATGAACTGCCCCGGGCGCTGCTGCTCAATGAGCCGCATCCTCTCCAAAGTACGCGCTGTAGTGCGGGATGGAGGCAGAGCGGTCAAGGAGGCAACCACGGGGGCAGTGAGAATACCATATGAGCGGGCCAGGCGGGTGATGAAGGACCCCCTGGCTAGTGGGCTGCTGGCAGAAGTGCCAGTCGAGTGGGTGGAGAGGGCAACCGCGAGGGCGAAGGGGAGATAGAGGAATCGGGACGGGTCGAGAAGAGCCCATAGGAATGTCATGTCCTCCCCAGACACCTTCTCGCCTCCCTCCCGCTGCATGATGGAGGTGGAGACGATACGGTGCATGAGGCGGTGAAGTGGATCGCGGAGGTGGCTCTCCCTCGAGGTCCTTGCCTCGTACATAACGTTGGACAGCGGTGTCCAAATCTCCATGTTGGCAGCTCGGTCCGGCTGCCCCTGGATGCACGCACCGAAGAACTGCGTGAAGTGGCGGTGCTGAAGATCCGCCGGAGTGTAGATGCCGGTGCGCCTCCCGAACTCCCGGAGGTTGCACTCCCTCTGTGCACCTCCCAGTCGAAAACGGATGATCCTGAATCTTGGGTCCGACGCACGAGGAGCAAAATGGATCGTGGAGAGAAACTCCAACAGTAGCTCGGTGTAGACCACATCCTCCTCAGTGGCCATGATCCAGTCCCATCCTCGGCAGGTGAATGAAGCGTCCTCGTGAGTCCAGGTGCGATGCAAGAATGGCTCGATCGCACCCCAGAGCCCAGCATCCCTCAATATGTCTCTCTCGATGACCGTCGCCTCGAGAACCCGGCGACCGATCAACGCGTCCCTCCGTGAAATGTACTCTGTGAAACTAGCCAGTCCCTCGGGGAACTGGAGGAAGGCATGCTCTAGTCTGAACATCATCTTGGCAGTGGAAACAAAATGAGCAAGAAAAATTGCACGAGAAATTCGTGGATCAGAGCTCCGAGTCGTGTGAGGTTTGAATGAGCCGCGGTTTACCTTATAAAGGAGAAAACCGACTGATCGTTCCCCGCGTCACGGATGTACACTTTGCGCGTCGTGCGTGTCACCAAATCAACCCCTGCGCATCGGGTTGGTTTACGATCCCGCGTCGCGTAATTCAAAAACCTGCGGCGCGGTCTTCAAAAATTTCAAAACTTCTCAAATGACCCCACACTTATTTTAGGCCACGAGTACCTGCAAAGATTGATGTATTTTCGTACTAAATTCAAAGAAATATAAATCCTAACTTATGACACGATGGGTTGCCTCCCAACAAGCGCTAAGTTTAACATCTTCAGCCAGACGTGGAGTCCTTTTACAGCTACGGTGGATCGTATGCCTTCTTCCTTCGCTGATTTTCAGTTACCACCGTCCCTTTGTTGACCCACTGCTCCTTAAACTTTCCTGGGTCGAATGGCTTGTTGGTTCTCCTGTTGCTACCCAGCTGCCGTCTTCTGATGATTTCCCACGAGTGCTTGGAAGTAGCTTTGAACCTCCAAGCTCGGTCCTTCCTTCTATATTTCTTCAAAATCACTGGCTTGACGTGAAGCGCGCCCAGGGCCGCTTCTAGTAGTTGTTTCACACCCCGGTTGCTAGTGTCTCGCATGCTATCTTCAGGTTGCAATTTTGGTTTGCAGTACCAATAAAAATTTTTCAATCGAATGGAATCGGAAGGCAACATATCAGGATGCTTCCATATGTCCTCATCGATAGTATTGATTACATCTAATTTTCCATTCATGAGTGGATCATGAGTGGTGATAAAATCATGTTTCTTATTTTCAAAAACAAACTCGCCAGCATCAATTTCTGGGTCATCGTCCAACAGGTGGATCGGAACCAAGAGTGAGTGACTTATTTGATCTGATGGTGGTACAAAATCACCCATCATCATATCCTTACTTTCAAATTTCTCAAAATTTTCAAAAATTATAGGGTCAGGGGTAATATTGTCATCTACACCCCCTTCCCCAAAAACATTTGCAATTTCAACAATTTCGGGAATTGTTGGGCCGAGATCTGTACTGTCACTTACAACCTCCTCCACAACATCCTACTCAACCAAATTGTCTGGTGGCATCCTCAGGGGCATCCTTAAGCTCATCCCACAGGGGCTGGTTTATTAAGGGCCCTATTGATTTGGGTGCTTCCTGCTTCGTTTTCCCTTTCCTATTCTTCTTTTTCTGCTTGATTCCTGCTATCGTTGGTTGCTCCTCCTTCTGGACCTCTTTATCTATTTCTGGTTGAGTGTCCTTCTCAACAGGAATTCCTTCTTCCTTACCTTCCTCACTTCCTAGAGCCTTCTCTTCTTCCACCAGTCTCACTTCACTCCCTACTTCAAACAAGTCTTCCAAAGTGACTTTTCGCCATCCTGATTCGACAGTGTTAATTTGCTCTTTTCCTGGTCGCTGATTATGAGTAGGGTTGACCTCTGTAGCACTTGGTAATTTTCCACTGTCTCTCTTTTGCTGATCTGCAGCCATTTGACCTATTTGTCGTTCCATGTTTGCAATGGCTTTTGCATTTGCTTGAGATTGTTGTTGCGTAGCAGTGACCATATCGTACATCTTAACAAACATTTCCTCTTGAGTTCCTGGGGCATTGTTGGTAACATTATTGGGCCCCCTGTTGCTGTTATTGCTACTATTTCCATTTGTATTTCCATTGTGGTTATTGTTATTTGCAGGCTGATGTGTTCTAGGCTGATTGGTCGATTGACTCTGGTAATTGTTTTGCCTAAAATTCTGCTGCTGTCCTTGGTTATATGGCCTGTAGGGTCGTCCATTATTATGTTGGCCTTGACCCTGGCCATAAACTTTATTCACCTCTTGAGTCTTAGGTCCTCCTTGACCTCCTTGCGATGAATTTTGCGGTCCATTCTGCAGTGTTGAAATGAGCCTGTCAAACTTCTTATTCAGTTCACTAATTTCCTTCTTCACTTCCTTTTTCCAGTCAGCATCGGCTCCTACTGCTGCTGCCGTACCTACAGTCTTCCTGGTAGAAAAGTTTGCCTTGGAACCATTGCTCAATTGTTCCAAGAACTGCCAAGCTTCCTCTGGGTCCTGCCACATAAATGTCCCACTTGATGAGGCATTTATCATGGCCTGATGCGTCTCACTGACTCCTTCGAAGAATAACTTAACTAACTGCCACCTAGGAATTTCGTGATGCGGACAAGATCGTAACAACTCCTTCAATCTATCAAAGGCTTCGTGGAAAGCCTCTCCTGGCTTTTGCTGGAAGTCCTGGATGACCCTTCTGATTTCAGTTGTCTTACTTGCTGGATAAAATTCCTGAAGGAACTTTGCCTTGAGCTAATCCCATGTAGTAATGCTGTTCGATGGCAAAGATGTAAACCAATATTTGGCCTTATCCTTAAGAGTGAATGGAAACAGTCTAAGCCTGAAAATGTTTCTATTGGTGTTCCTAGGGTTATTAGCATTAGCAATCGCTAAAAATTCATATAAATGATTATAAGGATCGTCTTGCTTATACCCTCTAAACTCTGGCAATATTCCTAATAACTGATGTCTTATTTCTACTTGAGAATCAATGTTATCAGGAATATAGATTGGCGATGAATCATCATATTCCTACGGTTGGAAATGTGATGCAACCGATTGCCGTCTCGGTTGTGCGAAATGTAAAGGTTGGGCGGGGTTACCGTAAAGATGATCGTTATACTCCCGCTGACCTGGTGGTTGATACTGTGGTGCTCTTCTGGGAGGTCCCCGACCTCGGTTCCACTATGGTTGTGGTGCTTGTGGCACCCATCCCTCGTCTTCCTCGTCATATACCTCCTCTGTCTCTGGATGATGGTATTGTGGCTGAGGAGGTTGTTGATAGTGTATCGGTTGTGTAGGTTGGAATGTGGGTTGAGGTTTAAAAAGAACGTGTTGTGGTTGAGAGGTTGGTGTCTGCTGTCTAGGAACTGGGGTGCCATCACGGGTCGGCTCTCCCCAAGACATTGCAGAGGTAAATGGATTGGTAGATTGTGGTTGTGAAGCGGGTGTAATTGGTGGGACAGATGGAGGAGTGCATGATGGTATGGGTGTAGGGGCTGAAACTGCACCACCAGAAGCACTCGTGCTCCCGAACTGAAACTCTGACAGTGGGGGAATAGAAAACACCCCCGTTGCCTCACCTGATGGTTCCTGGGCAACACTTACTGGATTACTACTAACCTGACTAAAATTCATGATATTTAAACGCCTACGGGCACGGATTTTGCGCGCAGTACGCTCAATCTCAGAATCAAAATGCAATGGGGATAATTGCTTACCCCTGCGGGTACGCATGCACTAGTGCAACACGCCCACCAAAATCAAAAACCAAACTAACCAAATGAAATTTTCAAAAACAAGAAACAAGTTCCTACTACTCACCTAATCTAAGCTCACAGCTCCCCGGCAACGGCGCCAAAATTTGACACGCCTAGGTCGTCGTGCGGTCAAAAATAAAGAAAAACCTAACACACACTAGCACAGTGGTAGTCAGGGTCGATCCGCAGGAGCTTCGTGGTTAGACTAAATGACAGATTACCAACTAGTAGTGTCACGCTACAGTCGGAGGATCTAGTTTCTACCTTCTTAATCACTAACAACCTAAAGCAATGATCAAACAAACCAAAGCCAAGCTAAGCTAAGCTCAAATGAACCTAGTCACTTTCTGAAATCAGAAGTACATCTCTGAATCAGAAGCGATCAAAGGCATCCAAACTAAGCAAAACCAAGCAAAGCATAAACTAGCCACTAACTAAAGTTCTACTGAACAGTTACTAGCCAATGTTTAATGCCTAAAAACTAACCTAATTAGCTACTGATTTCAGCAAAGGAAAACAGTCCCAACAAGGTCAAAGCAATATCCAAACACAATTCAAACATTCAAAACCCAACACAAGCATAAAAACACCGAAATACCAATATTAAATGTAACCAAATGATTTTCATTCACCAAATCCAACTTCCAAACATCAAAACAGTAACAAAATGTCATAAAACAGAAACCTAAAGTGCTCAAGGCCAGTGGTTGTCACTCCCAAGGACCTTAGCTACAATTACTACTTGATACTAAAAGGAAATTAAATTCTAAAACATGAAAATACCAATTGAGATGTTGCTGAAACGAATTCTTGGAGTCAAAAAGCTTCAAGGTCGATTTTACACCCGGTCTTTGCTAGGGTTTTCGGCTGGAAATGCCTCTATTTATAGTTGCAATTTTCCCGCAGTCGCGCCGCGCAGATGAAGAATCCGCGGCGCGCGTACTAATCTTTTCCCGTTTCTTCGGCATTTGAATGTGTTCCACCGCCTTAAGCCCGCGTCGCGCGTATCATAAATCTGCGGCGCGCGTACGAATTTCCTTGATTTTTCATTCTTTTCCAAACTTCTTCCTTTTGCACGCTTTTAGTCCCTGTTTCCATTCTTTTTCTCCAAACAAGTCCTGGCACGAAAAGTGAGAATACCCAGACATATCTGATATAATTTCATCAAGAACAGGGCTCAACAACGCCTAAAATACTTGATATCACTAGGCGTTGTCACCAAGTCATTTGCCTTAGATAATTTCTCAGCATAATTTTGTAATTTTCCCTGATTTTCATCCGACTATTATTTCTACATACGATAACCGATTTTTTCAAACTTTATACCATTAAAAAGATGAGAATGAGCTTTACATTTTGTCCTTACTGACTAAAATCTGAATATTCATAGATTTTCCGCTATCACCCCTCGAAAATGACCCTTTGGTCATTTTTGTCACTTTTGGGCCATTTTAATTCCATCATAACTCCTTCGTTACAACTCCAAATGACCCGAATCTTTTTCTTATATTTTTGTTATCTCAAATATTTAAAAAGTCACGTTGATGACTTTTGCCCAATTCTTTCTAGATTTTGAGATAATAATTTCCAAAGTTTGCACAATAAACTTTTCACTTTTAGTCCTTTATTTCAAACTTTGCCCTTATGTCCTTAAGGTTAAATTCTAATTGAATAATCATCATATCATGACTTAAATAAAGGTCATAACAAATAAATTCTCTATAATTTCACATTATTGGACCATTTTGTCCTTCCACAACGTGTCGAGTTTATTTAAGTATCAACTCTTTATATTGAATATTTGCATAAATTCTTATCTTATATGTGACAAAAATTTTGATTGTCACACAGATACTGCGAGAAGTCTCATTCTGAGCCAAGGATGAATCCTTGAACAACTGTGGTGAGAGTTTATAACCCTGTGACCCACAGGATTTGCGGTCGTCATTGCGCACTAGTTATAGTCGAAGACAATCCAGTGAAGTCTTTCAAGTGATGGAGCCAGAAGTGAAGTTTCAAGTCTTCAACAAAATCATTTCAACCCCAGAGAAAGGTGAAGCATAAGTCCATGTGACAAGCTGCGTTAAATTCCTCCTCAATCAGTTCGTTGCTACATTCCTACCTTTATGTGATCAAGAAGAGATGTGAAGAATCAGACTCCATGCATGTATTGAAGTCAAATCAAAAGCTAGAGGTGCTGATTCAAGACATATAGACTGCACCCAATAAGCGTTCAAGTTAAATCTGAAGATAGTCCAATCCGAAGATGAAGTTGACTCTGCAATGTGCTGAAAGATATTAACACCTGTACCTGTCATTCGTATAGGGGGAGATTGTTAGAATGTTTCGGCAGTGTTCAACTGAATGTGAAGACCAAGACAAGCCTGAAGTTTAATGCAAGCAGTAAACCAAGGAGGAGATGGTTAGGACCTAATTAGTTGGTTTATGCCTGGCATTAAAGATGTCAAAATCAAGATTTAAAGGGACTAAAATAGAAAATATATAATTTAAAAGGCTGAATTGGTTTTTCGGTTGGGGACCGAAAACCCTTGGTTGTTCGGTTATAATGACCGAGAAACCAAAGGTTTCTTGGTGGGCTTCTTGGTTTTTCGGTGGGATTGAGTATGGATGGGCTTAGGTCATTAGGAGATGTATAAATAATGCTCTCCTTGTCATTTGTTAGGTTAGCCGTCATAGTTATCCATTGTGATTGAGTGGGAGCTTTAGAGAGAGAAACAAATTGTTCCTTGATCACAAAGAGATCTTATGTACCCGTCTATTATCATTAATAGAGTGCATTGAAGATTGTAGTAATCCGTACTTGTTTTTGTTTGTGTTTCGATTCATACTTGATTGGGATTCCGCACCATTCAAGCTTCTGATTGATACCAAGTAGATCCAGTGGTTTATTGGGACTAAGAGGGCATAATATTAATTGTCATATATATTAATTTATTTTAAATGAATAAAATTCTACAAATCCGGTAACTGATTCCTATAATATGGAAACTATTTTTTCCAAAATTATGATTGATTCACACAGTTACACAATAATTATGAGTTTTAAAATAACCTACCTCTATATATATATATATATATATATATATATATATATATATATATATATATATATATATATATATATATATATATATATATATATATATATATATATATATATATATATATATATATATATATATATATATATATATATATATATATATATATATATATATATATATAGTCCGTTTCAAGGAAGAACCAATATTTTCTTAGGAACCGTAGGAACTTTTTGACTAAAATTATTTTTTCAAAAAAAATGACATAATACATCTAGGCGCTTATATTTAAAACTTTTTGTCAAAAAAAATTTTGAAAAATAATATGTATACACGAAATGTGCATATATGCATTTTTTTCGCACATGTGTATATGATCACGTTTCGTGCATACGTGCACATTTCGTGTATATATATTATTTTTTCAATTTTTTTTAAAAAAAGGTCTTAAATATAAGCGATTAGGTGTATTATGTCATTTTTTTTGAAAAAAAATTTTCAGTAAAAAAGTTCCTACGGTTCCTAGGAAAATATTGGTTCCCATTTGATATTTAGTCTATATATATATATATATATATATATATATATATATATATATATATATATATATATATATATATATATATATATATATATATATATATATATATATAGGGAAGAGTTCAAATGAGAACCATTAAAAGGTTGAGAACCGTGAGAACCACTAATTCACAGTTTAATAAAAAACTTACGTTATAGTATTCACAGTTTAATAACTATAAATTTTATTATATTGTGAATATTGTAAAACGTATTAAAAAATAAGGAAATTTATTAACTTTGATGTATTTTCATATAATAAACAAGTGTGAAAAAACAAAAAAAACGAAAAAAAAAAACATGATTCTTAATGTGTGAATATCGGTTCTCACGGTTCTTAACCTTTTAGTGGTTCTCATTTGAACCTATTCCTATATATATATATATATATATATATATATATATATATATATATATATATATATATATATATATATATATATATATATATATATATATATATATATATATATATATATATATATATATATATATATATATATATATAAAAACTAAAACCCTAAGTTCACATGCAACCTAGAATAGATCTATGTTTTCTTACTTTGAACAAGTAACTAATTCCTAAAGGCCAAACAAAATTAACTAGAACAATAAATCAGAAAAACTAACCTTTAGTTTTAATCTTGAAGCTAAGCAGCACAAATGTCCTGCCTCAAATGAGATCACACCCAGGGAGCCAGAGGAGAATCACGAAAATTCCAGAGAGAATAATAGAATGAGCAGCAGATAATGAGGTCTAGGGGTCCCTATTTATAGGGAAACAATAAACCCTAGCCGTCAGCCATTTTCCGGATTATTCGTACGCGCGCCGCGGCCTATACATTGGCGCGCCGTGCGCCGCAATTCAACTATTGAATTTGTACGACTTTAATCCCTGACTTCCTGGTTAATCTAATTAATGCCATAGAAATTAATCCAATTAATTCCTGATTAATTATTAATCAATCAATATAGTTTCTAATTAATATATTATCACTTTAATATATTAACAAACTATATCTTTTATTTCTATTAATTTATTAATCCCATAATAAACCAACATTTCTCTCTACCGAACTTTCTACCAAACCTCCAGCTATGAGGCCAACCCAAATGGACTTTGCTTCTATTAATTAGGTAAATACAAATTATAAGTCATGGCTTAGACACCTAATCCAACAGTCTCCCACTTGGATAAGTCTATGACTATAATTACCAATTTAACCTCTAATTAATCAGCAAACTGTAGCTTCCTAGAAACTATTGTCGAACTCTGACCTAGTCAGTTCTGTCCATAGATAAGTGATCAGATGATCCTCCGTCCAACAAAATATTTTCAGACATGAGACATGGATTGAGATCAATCTCTGTCTGATACACTGTTTCTCGATTTCCGATTTTGCTGATGACTTTTAGACTTCTAATTGAACACATCAATTCAGTCCTCGCTGGCCAGCACTTCAGTCAACTTCAAAATCATCGAGTGGCCAATAGATATCTATTTCCCGTCTGGGTCAAGGGACGAATAAGCTTCGACTAATATGTTATATCTTTTACCCGACAAATCACTCACAACAGCACGTTTTATAACACCGAGTTACCGATGCGTTTTCGTACTATCAATGAACAACCGCCTTGCAAATTATAACTCATATCTCTCCACTTTAAGACCATAAGATATTATCGTCTCAACATTGCTCGTGATATAATCCATGAAGCAATCCATTGAGCGCAGGTTTATCCAATACTCAAATCTCCATTTCCAAGTACTCATGAACGTTGCAGCAATCTTATTGCTACGTCTAACTCCTTAGACAATCTACAAACCAATTCATGACAGTCTTCCTTCATACTTACTCCCTAAAAGTATGAGTGACTGTGGATGTTTGAATAATCCAATTATTCAGGAAGTAAACATGCAAAAGCAAAACATAAAATCTGACTGGCAGCTACTCCTGCTAATTACCAAGTCTCCACGAGGTAATCACCAAGTCAGATTTATCATAACTATTATCAGTTTCTTATTCTCTTTTAAATTTTCAATTCAAGCCTTTTATATCTATGTCTATGACCTTTTCACTCTTTCTATGTATCCAAGTGTCTAACACTTATACACTTTATTGCTGATGATCCTATCGGATACTCTTCCGATGACATCTCAATTTGTCATTCTGTCATTCTCTCTCACAACTCCATTCCGGTGATGTGTACCGTGACTGTCAATGGTTATCGGGTCTTTAGTCTACATGACTACACCCTAAGACAATTTCGAGGTGTCATGATGTGCCGGTGAACCACACGCGCTCCATCAGAAACCAACGAAATTCTTTAACCATGAAGTCCTACAGCACCACGTTCTGGTGTAATCAATTACCGATTTGAAAACCCTTTCAAATCAATCACCCTAATCATTTCCCAATTATTTCTCACGTCTGTTCAAATAATCCATTCAGTATTCTCAGCCAGGCAATATCCTGAATCCAATTTACAATGCTCTAAGCATTAAGTCATCAGGATATGTTCATAACACTTCTAATTTGTCCAAGAGGCTCGAGGAACCTGATGTAATCTCATTCCAAGCCCTTTCGGAATCCTAAGATTACCAATAATCCTTGTGTCATGATTTCCGGAAACCATTTCCTTTCGGGGACTCTTTCTTATATATCTTGAATCCCATCAAGATCATATTCTCAACGGCTAAGTCATTACTGTCAGTCTCATCTATCTGATAGATGTCTATGAACTACGTGAGTATGTTGCACCTTCTTTGTTTCTTTCATGCCAATTCATTACACTTTGCAATGACAGAAAACTCCTTTCCTTGGGTTATGCATCTTGAATCTCATCAAGATCACATTGGCAGAATTCTGATCTATCTAATAGATATCCACAACCACCTGAGTATATTGTATCTCTTAAAGTCTTTTATAGCGAACCGTTTCTTAATACAGGTCATTACACTTTGTAATGATAAGAGACGCTTTCTAGAACCAGTATGTAACCCACATACAGTGATAGAAGATAACAACGATACTCCCACTGGCTTTGACACCGTTATATGACTCTTTCAGACTATTCACAAAATCCAGAACTTATGCCACATTTTGCGAAACCGAAATCCAAACCTTTCCGACATATTAAAGGAAATCTTTCAGGCTATTCACAAAATCCAAACCTTTTGGCCTATTTTGAGAATTCGAATATCCTTTCTTGCGAGATGCCCATGGGACGAATCTCGGGGCCATGTACCTTTTGTAATGGCATGCTCTATGTGAGTCCCTATTAGTGTGCCGGTAAACCACACACGCTCCACTAACGACTCACACTATGTCACGCAGAATCCTCTCAGATTTCATCTTCTATTGAGAGTGCTTCATTCGGAATCAATTGCTTGACTCCAAGTGATGACTCAATCAACCAGATGTTCTGTAGGTACATTTCTATGTTCCTTCTTTTGATGATTCAATTACTCCCACTGGTTCCTAGACAAGTTGTAAAGATCAATCAAACTGTCACATAGACTGTGTCTCGTGGTAAGGTTCTCTTATTTGGCAGCAACCGGGCTCACCAATGCTTCCAGCAGTCGGATTACTTATCCGTACCATCTTTAGTGTTTTACCACTACTTGGTATATCACCCAGATCATAACTCCTTATGACGGTGACAATAACTACTGGTCAAGCGAAGAGAGTGTATGTCAGGTTTAACAGGAATCCAATTCTTGGCCAAGGCCCAGTGGTGACTAAAAGGTTCTTTCACTTGGCTAAACCCTGAACTCATTCAGGATTATTCTTACTCCCACTGTTTCCTTAGAACTTGAGCTCTTTCTAAAAGGACTCTACTTTCAAAGGATAACCAGAATGGCCAATGAAATGACATTGCTGATCATTTTCAGGCTTGTCATGAGATTCGGACGAATGCTACATGACCCTGGACTTTCTATGTATTAGTGGGACAATCCCTGCTTTACATTTCAGACAGTGTTGACATAACCTACTTAGTCTAAGATATGGTAGGAATATGGTTTCTGCAGTCTGACCGGTTGAATATTTAATTTATTAAAATACTAATCGGAAATGTATCTTATAAATCTAGGATCAAAACTATTTCGATCAATGCTCCATCATCTTCCCTAAGACACATTATAACCATTAGTGTTCTTGGAAGAGGATAAACTGTGAAACATTTTCTCAGTCTATGTAGTCATTCAGGTTCTGTTGATCTTATACTTCCTTTGAAATCCTTGAACACTTCAAGGTTCCAATCAATCACTTATTCCGATAAACGAAGCCATATTTGTCAAACTATTTGGAAAATATTTTGAAGCATAATTAATCGTGTTATGTTCGAATATTCGAGCAATACACAGTAACTTATGTGTCTGTCGCTCAAAATCTTAATACCTTTACATCTCCATGTAAATTTATGACTTTGTTAATATTGTTCAAGACATGCAATCATCACCTAACTCCAAGTCAACTGATTCCAAAATCCTATCCATTGGATCTTTGGGTGATTCCTTTCTTGCCACAATTAATTTTATTAAGCACTCAATTCATCATGTGACTCTAAGTCAAATGATTCCAAAGTCCTGTCCAACTGGACCTTTGGTTGAAGTGATTCTCATAAAATTCACTTTAACAATCATAAAGAACACAATTTATAAATCCAATCCCATTGGATGTATCAACATTCAAGTTATTACCATTTATGCCATTAACACATTCACACAACATTTCGAGGATAATTAAAACAATCATGTTTTAAAAGAAAATATTTTATTAAACCAGAATTATCCTCGGAACAATGTACTATGTGAATCTATGTCATATGTATCTATAAACTAATAACAAGAACAAATATCTAGCCTAACTCCAAAAATGCACGAGCTCCAGATCTAATCTGAATATGCTCCTGTGTGACAACATCCCGCATCCTACAGAGTCCGTGCATACAGGGCAAATGTGAGAAACACATCCTGTATCAAGGAAATGAGGATCAGGTATTCTGAGTTTTAAGATATTACTGAGTTTTCCAAACGGTTTGGCTTTGGAGCATTTTTCCAATCTTTCTGTGACTGTTTCCCACTGACAACGCCTAGTGATATCAAGTATTTTAGGCGTTGTTGAGCCCTGTTCTTGATAAAATTATATCAAATATGTCTGGGTATTCTCATTTTTCGTGCCAGGACTTGTTTGGAGAAAAAGAATAGAAACAGGGACTAAAAGCGTGCAAAAAGGAAGAAGTTGGGAAGGAATGAAAAATCAAGAGAACTCGTACGCGCGCCGCGGGAATTAACCATGCGCGACGCGGGCTTGAGGCGGTGGAACACATTCAAATGCCGAAGAAACGGGAAGAGATCAGTACGCGCGCCGCGGATTTCACTTCTACGCGGCGCGGCTGCGGGAAATTTGCAAGTATAAATAGATGCATTTCCAGCCGAAAACCCTAGCAAAGACCGGGTGTAAAATCGACCTTGAAGTTCTTTGACTCCAAGATTTCATTCCAGAAGACTCTCAATTGGTATTGGTTAGTTTTAGATTTTATTTGTAATTAAATAGTTGGATTTAAGCTTGGTTTTGTATCTGTGGGTGTGACAACCATTGATACCTAGCTTTGGCTTCTGTTTTTGGATCATTTGGTTACTGTTTTTCTGTTTGGATTCGGATTTGGTTAATGCAATCATTCGGTTACACTTAATATTGGTTTTTCGGTGTTTTGGACGTTTGTGTTTGGTTTGGTTATTGATTTGTGTTTGAATTGTATTTTGGACCTTGTTGGGACTGTTTTCCTTAGCTGAAATCAGTAGCTAATTAGGTTAGTTTGTAAGCATTAAACCTTGGCTAGTAACTGTTCAGTAGAACTTTAGCTAGTGGCTAGTTTATGATTTGCTTGGTTTTGCTAGTTTGGATGCCTTTGATTGCTTCTGATTCAGAGATGTACTTCTGATTTCAGAAAGTAAATAGGTTCATTTGAGCATAGCTTAACTTGGCTTGAGTGTGTTTGATCATTGCTTTCTGGTATTAGTGATTAGGAAGATAGAAACCAGATCCTCCGACTATAGCTGTGACACTATTAGTTGGTAATCTCTCATCTAGCCTAACCACGAAGCTCCTGCGGATCGACCCTGACTACCGCTATACTAGTGTGTGTTAGGTTTTCTCTTATTTTTGACCGCACGACGACCGCTGCGTTGTCAAATTTTGGCGCCGTTGCCGGGGAGCTGTGCGCTTAGATTAGGTGATTTGTAGGATTTAGTTTCTGATTTTTAATGTTTGAGTTTAGTTTGCTGATTTTTGGTATGCGTACATCCTTATGATGGGTGATTACATGTACCCGGATCAGTATGATTATTATGAAAATCCGGCCGACACCTATTACGAGGATGATTGTTATAATGGATCATTCGATGACAATGGATGGCGGACCGAGGAGTCATCTCAGCCTGAGAATTCTGCAACTTGGGCCCAACTTTGGGTATTCATGTATAACAACTACCACGAGCAGAAGGACCAGGCTGAAGCTCTTGAAAAAGTGCAAGCTTCTTTAGATAGGTTAGAGGAAAGTTGGAAATGTTCACCACCTTCGCCAGAACCGGAGGCGAGTGATTTTTATACCAATAATAATGTGTGTGAACTTGCATCACCTGAATATGTGATGGAAGGGCATACACCGTGGGAAAGTCAAGAGACCACTGAGAGGGTCGAAAATGTTGTTGAGGAAGAGGTTGTAGGTGACAATGCTACCTTTGACTCAACAGCTTTTGATGTTTTTGAGGGTTTTGAGAATGTTGAGCTGGTGATGAGTGAATCTGTACCATCATCAAACAATTTGGTTGATGAGGATGTTGAGGAGGAGACTGTAAGTGACAGTACAGATCCCAGCCCAACAATTCCCGAATTTGTTGAAATTGTTGATGTTTTTGAGGAAGGGGTTGTAGATGACAATATTACCCCCGACCCTGTAATTTTCGAAAATTTTGAGAAATTTGGAAGTAAGGATCTGATGATGGGTGACTTCGTACCACCATCAGATCAAACTAGTCGCTCACTTTTGGTTCCGATCCACCTGTTGGACGATGATCAAGAAGTTGATGCTGACAAATTGATATTTGAAAACAATAAACATGATTTTATCACCACTCATGATCCATTCATGAATGGAAAATTAGATGTGATCAATACCATTGATGAGGATATTTGGAAGCATCCCGATATGTTGCCTTCCAATCCCATTCGATTGGAAAACCTTTATTGGTACTACAAGCCAAAATTGAAAACTGAAGACACCATGCAAGATGCGAACAAATGCTTCGCAAAACACTTACCGGAAGCAGCACTAGGAGCACTTCATGTCAAGCCTTTGACTTTGAAGAGATATAGAAGGAAGGATCGAGCTTGGAGGTTCAAAGCTACCTCCAAGCACTCACGGGAATTAATCAACAAACAGCAACTGGGCAGCAACAGGGGAACCAACAAGCCATTCGACCCAGGAAAGTTTGATTCTTAAATTAAAGTGAAGGTTCAAATCTCAAAATTTTCGTTATGAACATTCTCCTATTCCCTTTGAATTTATTTCAATTATAAAGATTTTATCTATTAAGGGACATAAGATCAGGAGATTCAAATGAAAACCAAACCCATGTGAGAATGTGTGCCTCGTCTTCAACTGCTAAGTGAAATTCATTTCTGTGAGCAAAGGTGTTTTCATTGTGACTTATAGGATTTATACTCTTATACCATGATGCTAGTCTCATTTTTGCTTAGATATCAAAATGACCAGGGACGATACAATCATTTTCTTATATATTAGACAAACTGTCTTTTATATCACCTACCCCTATCCTCAATCAAGCCACATCAAGAAAAGATTCATCATCTGGCATAACGAATCTGATAATTGAAGAAACGACAAAGTCATATCCAAGAAAACCAGAAGAAAACTCAAAATCTCAAAACGCAAAGTCATATCCAACAAATGATGTCAACAAATCACAACTGGTAACCACATCAGATATCTTTTACACAAAAGGTATTCGCGAAAATCAAGAAAAGATAAAAACAAGGTGAACACTTCACCAAAGCAAAAGAAGAGTTCTTACAACAATCCATAAAGACAGACATATCTCAAACAACAAATTCTCAAAAGCTTTATCAAATATAGCTATCAAAACCGAAGACTTACCGGGATACTGTAGCCTTCATAATTGAATATTCTTAGTTGCAAACTACACTATGAATATTTCTAAACCCCTCTACATGTATTTCCCGACGGAGAGAGAGTGAACATCAATGGCATGAATGAAGAAACCCTCTGAGTAATGCCGAAACCAGTCTTATGTGATTGATTATCTAATATGAAGACCAAGTGACTAAAGTATATAGGTATAAATCCACATTAAGCATAAGTCAACACCTTCAAACTGAGAGATATCACTCATCTTTAGTGATTATACACCAGTTCTGCACCCAGAACAACCAAAACACCTCAGTCAAGTGTGAGCTATACCTATGAGAGTTCATCTGAATCGACCTATTAAGATCACTTGTCGTCTTTATAAATGTTATAAAATCTTAAGGAATATTATGAAAGTACATATACAAAAACCCTTTGAATATTGAACATGAAACCTTGATTCAGAAACAAATATTATTGACAAACATTTTTCAAAACATAAGTAAAATCTAGTCACACTTTTTCAAAACAAGTGATATGGTTTTATAAATGTTTTATCAAAATTTCAAGAATTTTAAACCTTACCTTTTAATCTGTTCTTATTTCAGTAATGATCACATAGGGGGAAATTGTTGAAAAATATATTTTTGTATGTGACCATCACTGAAATAAGATGAACTGTTTTTATCTAACAAATATTATCAGTTTATTTCAGGTTGCGTGAATTCAAGATCAAAAACAAGAATGAATCAAGACCCAAGAAACCTTGAGAAAACAACCAAAACTAAGGAAGTGATGCTACGAACCAAAGAGCAAAATACAAAAATGTTACCCTGCTACAGCAATCACGACGCGACAGGCACAAGTGTCGCGACGTGAAGAAGAGCTATAACATAAAAGTCCAGATTGCTACAGCAATCGCGACGCGACGAAGGTCTTGGTCGCGACGTGAAGAGCCAAATGCGACTATACCAAACTCTTGATCGCGAGACGACCAAAAACGACACTTTCAGCGACGAGTCTTCGCGACGCGACCAAAAGCAACGCGACCAAAAGGAAACGCGACGAAAAGCTCGACATACCAGCGAAGACGCACTGACCCGACAAAAAGCACACCGACCTCCAGCCAAGCTCCCTCGCGACGCGACGGCATTCCTGGTCGCGACGCGAAGCCCAGTGAACGCGACACCACCAACTTTTCAATCGCGAGACTACCAACACAACGCACTAACCAGTGGCCGACCAAAAGCAACCCGACAAACGCACCTTCGCGACGCGACGGAAGCCCAGGTTCGCGACGCGAACCCTGTTTCTCAGCAACTATAAATAAGAAGCTCACCTCTTGCCATTCTTACAACACACATAACCATACTCATACACTCTCAAAGAAACCTACGATCAGACACCTCAAGACACTCAAATTTCTGAATTTGTCAACAAGAATCAAACCATATAACCGCAAGAAACAACAACCTCCACCCGACACCAAAACATCAAACCTCTAAACAACCTCTATCCTACACCAAACAAAACCTCCACCCGACACCAATACATCCAACCTCCAATCAACACAAAACCGAAGAAATACCATTTCAGCAAGAAAAACCGAGCATACCATCCTTTCTACAAGAACCAAACCGCACAACCTCAAGATTCGACGCTTCAAAGAAAAACACCATCTTCCTCTGCTGTCGATAAGTTCTTTTCAATAATTTACCTGTGCTATTATTGATTTATTCAAACTTGTATAAATCAACTGTACCAAATATCCAAGACATAAAAATTGAACCGTGACTACAACAACATATGTGGACTGTATTTAACCGAGACATCTAACATCTAACTTCTAACTTCTAACTTCTAACCTTTTATTTATTGTAAAAACACTTTATCGTTGATAATGGCGTTTATTACATCTAACCTCTAACTTCTAACATTTACTTTATTTACCGCTTTCTGTCCATTTAAATACTGTCTAGATTAAATTTACCGCTTTATTTTATTTATTTACAGCTTTCAGTAACTTAGTTTTAGTTTATATTTATTCCGCAACTCTTATTTATTCTGCATATTATAGATAAAATACATATCTGTCACACAATAATCGGCTTAAAAACCTTATTCGTGGAGATCAGTTATCGTATTTTTCAACACACTGTTTCATACAACAATAAAACTACGTAATACTATTTTCAAGTATAGAAATACTTATACATTTACGGTCTTTGGGTTTTAAGACTACGACTCATTTATAAGAAAATATTGGATTTTCCGGTTTCAAACACTATCTTTTTACAAGGAAAAAGGATTATGGATTTTCTCATACAAAAATCTTATGAACTCACCAACGTAATGTTGACACTCTTTCAAACTACTTGTATTCTCAGGAAATTGATAAGCTAACTACAACCTATGACGATGGGTCGCTATGGCGTCATACTATGTATTTTGATATCATATTGTAATTGTATTTAAAACGTACAATCTTTTGAACTCTTGTAACATTTACAATTATGTATATGATGGATGTGTTTGCTTTTATCACTATTGTACAAACGTTGTTGTGATACTGTTCGTGAAGTCATCCACCCTCAGACGTTTCCGCCATCGTGGTTTGGGGGTGTGACACCTTCATCTCCGATCATTTAACGTCATTTTTCCTACCCAAGATCCCAAGTACGCCTATTATCCGATTAAATGGAGGGCTAATGGCGATTCCTCTTTGTGAGTCTGGGATTCATGCACAGACCTGTAAGATCATCTCTCATATTATGTAAGTCAGCAAGAACTCAACCAAAACGAAGGTTTAAGGATATCCCGATCAACCAAAGCGAAGGTTCAGCGATTTTGGGATACACGCACAGACCTGTCATGTGCTTAGAGTGCTCAGGCAAGCACCGGGGTCTCGGTGTTCATATCTCCTTCGTCCGATCTGTCACCATGGACTGGTCTGGGAACCAACTCCGAAAATGGAGTCCGACGATAACGAGGAGCTCAACAGCTTCTTTTCGAAGTACAGGATTCCGAAAGAGACGAATCCAAGCCCTAGCTAAAGGTATATCCTGGCAGGACCCACCCATTGTGAAGGAGATCCCGATTAAAAGCAGTGGTAGTAGGAAACCTCCATTGTCGGTGGGGAGTGGTGGAAGGGGTGGAAATAACGGAGGTTGGGACAGTGATTGGGGGGATAGTGGGTTTGACGAAAAAGGATTCGGATCTCTGAATAACAAGCGAAGGAATCAGACTATGGGAGATCTTAGAACCAGTGTTAGTGGCGGTGGGATGTCGGCTAGGTCAAGATCTACGGATCGCAATTGGAGGCATATGCGGCTGGAAAGGAGGGATTTTTTGCATAGAGAATGGCAAAGAACGAGTCGCGACCTGAGGGATTGTTGCCGTCTCAAGGAGGCAAGTATGTCGGATTTGGATCGTCTCCAAATCCCATCCCACGGCCCAACGCTCAAGGAGATGTCTTTCTTCCGTTACTCAGGTATGCCGTACTGCTTTCTATCACCGAACTTGGGAATCCTTATTTTCTATTAAAATCTTCTGTATAATTTACATAATCTGTTTACACAACGACCGGGTAAATTATCCTTTGTTGCTGCATCTGCTGCATAATCGGCTGCTAGTGTTGTTAAAGCTTGAACGAAGGAAATCACAACAAAGGTCTGTTGATTTACATATTTTGTATACTACTTTTACGAAACTGTTCATTACTGTTTATGTAGCTTTCTTCTCTGAAAAAGTTAAAGATGGGGGCTATGATTACAAAGTGAATGAGACCTGACACGACTAGGTCGTCGTGCGGTCAAAAATAAAGAAAAACCTAACACACACTAGCACAGTGGTAGTCAGGGTCGATCCGCAGGAGCTTCGTGGTTAGACTAAATGAAAGATTACCAACTAGTAGTGTCACGCTACAGTCGGAGGATCTAGTTTCTACCTTCATAATCACTAGTAATGATCAAACAAACTAAAGCCAAGCTAAGCTAAGCTCGAATGAACCTAGTCACTTTCTGAAATCAGAAGTACATCTCTGAATCAGAAGCAATCAAAGGCATCCAAACTAAGCAAAACCAAGCAAAGCATAAACTAGCCACTAACTAAAGTTCTATTGAACAGTTACTAGCCAAGGTTTAATGCCTAAAAACTAACCTAATTAGCTACTGATTTCAGCAAGGAAAAACAGTCCCAACAAGGTCAAAACAATATCCAAACACAAATCAAACATTCAAAACCCAACACAAGCATAAAAACACCGATTTTACACCCGGTCTTTGCTCAAAGATACAAAACCAAGCTTAATCCAAACTAATCCAAACTAATTAATTACAAATAAAATCCAAAACATGAAAATACCACTTAAGAAGTTGCTGAAACGAAATCTTGGAGTCAAAGAGCTTCAAGGTCGATTTTACACCCGGTCTTTGCTCTGGTTTTCGGCTGGAAATGCCTCTATTTATAGTTGCAATTTTCCCGCAGCCGCGCCGTGCAGATGAAGAATCCGCGGCGTGCGTACTAATCTTTTCCCGTTTCTTCGGTATTTGAATATGTTCCACCGCCTTAAGCCCGCGTCGCGCGTGGTTAATTCCCGCGGCGCGCGTATGAGTTTCCTTGATTTTTCATTCTTTTCCAAACTTCTTCCTTTTGCACGCTTTTAGTCCCTGTTTCCATTCTTTTTCTCCAAACTAGTCCTGGCACGAAAAGTGAGAATACCCAGACATATTTGATATAATTTTATCAAGAACAGGGCTCAACAACGCCTAAAATACTTGATATCACTAGGCGTTGTCAAACACGCCACACTTGTGCCTTGCTTGTCCCCAAGCAAGAGAGTTTTTAACAAATTATAATAAAGAATCAAACAATTTTTTAGTGTGTTCAGTTTCAAAGTTTATTGCTCTTTGAGTTAGAGTGGAATAGTTCGCGAAAACATAATTGAATTGTTCTTTGGAATTCATGGCTTTCTAGAGAACCCTTGATTACAAACTTTCTGTCCACAATGAAGTGTACGTACTCATTCAGATTCTAAAGGCCATTAAGGAATTGTCCATGACTTTCGATGTTGTCCGTGTAGCGAGCTTTCAGAAATACCATCCCAGACCAGACGATCTTAGGTGGTAAGGTGCATAAATCCCACCCATTTTAGACTTACTGGCTCGAACAACAAAGGCCACAGATTGACTTTTCCTTCCTAAACTCCAATCCTAAAACAGCTCAATCTTCTAAACTCGTAAAACTCAACTTATTTTACTAACTAATAGCATGATCACAAATAAACAGTATTTATTGAAAAATACTAGTGCTATCACAATCACAAACCATTCATTTCAAAATTGCAATTTATTAAAACTTTTGAAAATTATTGCAAAAAATTGAAAAATTGATCATTTCTGCAAAAATTTCAAAAAATTTCTCTTTCGACCGTCCACACCCCACACTTAAAACCGTACAACGTCCCCGTTGTACAAAATTATTTCAAAACAAGAGAGAAAGAGTTACCCCTTTTTGGACGATAGACTGCTTGGTGCTCAATATCACAGGTATAATTGCGAACAAATGGATCCTTGATTTCGTATTCCGGAGTTGTAGCGCTACAGTGAACACGCCTGTGGTCGAGACAAGTGGAGGGGGCACGGTGACCCCACACTTGTCTGAGACAACTCCTTCTCAATTTGGTGTATCATGCATAACTCAACAAACAATTAAAAGCAAACATGACAAATATGAACAAAATATACAGATAGAAGTGTCATAAGTTTGTACATATATCCCAAAAAATATAAAAAGAAAGAAAGAAAAAAGTACATCAATCACTACCAGGTGGCCTGGAGGGCCCGACCTCATGATCGTGGGCCTGGCTGGGAATGGTCGAGGGGCCCGGCCCTGCTGAGTGGCCAAATCCAAGAGTACCTCCCCGATCCATGCCAACTGGTCCTCAATCCTGGCAACCCTGGCTGCCAGGTCCTCCTGCTGTGGCTGCGGCTCTGTCGGGGCTGTTGGTGCTGGCTCTGGCTGGGCGTACGCGGGCTGGGGTGCCTGGGGAGGCTCGGTCAGTGCCCGGATGAACTGCCCCGGGCGCTGCTGCTCAATGAGCCGCATCCTCTCCAAAGTACGCGCTGTAGTGCGGGATGGAGGCAGAGCGGTCAAGGAGGCAACCACGGGGGCAGTGAGAATACCATATGAGCAGGCTAGGCGGGTGATGAAGGACCCCCTGGCTAGTGGGCTGCTGGCGGAAGTGCCAGTCGAGTGGGTGGAGAGGGCAACCGCGAGGGCAAAGGGGAGATAGAGGAATCGGGACGGGTCGAGAAGAGGCCATAGGAATGTCATGTCCTCCCCAGACACCTTCTCGCCTCCCTCCCGCTGCATGATGGAGGTGGAGACGATACGGTGCATGAGGCGGTGAAGTGGATCGCGGAGGTGGCTCTCCCTCGAGGTCCTTGCCTCGTACATAACGTTGGACAGCGGTGTCCAAATCTCCATGTTGGCAGCTCGGTCCGGCTGCCCCTGGATGCACGCACCGAAGAACTGCGTGAAGTGGCGGTGCTGAAGATCCGCCGGAGTGTAGATGCCGGTGCGCCTCCCGAACTCCCGGAGGTTGCACTCCCTCTGTGCACCTCCCAGTCGAAAACGGATGATCCTGAATCTTGGGTCCGACGCCCGAGGAGCAAAATGGATCGTGGAGAGAAACTCCAACAGTAGCTCGGTGTAGACCACATCCTCCTCAGTGGCCATGATCCTGTCCCATCCTCGGCAGGTGAATGAAGCGT
This sequence comes from Cichorium intybus, assembly GCA_023525715.1. NCBI lineage: Eukaryota > Viridiplantae > Streptophyta > Magnoliopsida > Asterales > Asteraceae > Cichorium > Cichorium intybus. Next base: position 178,266 of record JAKNSD010000116.1, read on the forward strand.
CCTCGTGAGTCCAGGTGCGATGCAAGAATGGCTCGATCGCACCCCATAGCCCAGCATCCCTCAATATGTCTCTCTCGATGACCGTCGCCTCGAGAACCCGGCGACCGATCAACGCGTCCCTCCGTGAAATGTACTCTGTGAAACTAGCCAATCCCTCGGGGAACTGGAGGAAGGCATGCTCTAGTCTGAACATCATCTTGGCAGTGGAAACAAAATGAGCAAGAAAAATTGCATGAGAAATTCGTGGATCAGAGCTCCGAGTCGTGTGAGGTTTGAATGAGCCGTGGTTTACCTTATAAAGGAGAAAACCGACTGATCGTTCCCCGCGTCGCGGATGTACACTTTGCGCGTCGCGCGTGTCACCAAATCAACCCCTGCGCATCGGGTTGGTTTACGATCCCGCGTCGCGTAATTCAAAAACCTGCGGCGCGGTCTTCAAAAATTTCAAAACTTCTCAAATGACCCCACACTTATTTTAGGCCACGAGTACCTGCAAAGATTGATGTATTTTCGTACTAAATTCAAAGAAATATAAATCCTAACTTATGACACGATGGGTTGCCTCCCAACAAGCGCTAAGTTTAACATCTTCAGCCAGACGTGGAGTCCTTTTACAGCTACGGTGGATCGTATGCCTTCTTCCTTCGCTGATTTTCAGTTACCACCGTCCCTTTGTTGACCCACTGCTCCTTAAACTTTCCTGGGTCGAATGGCTTGTTGGTTCTCCTGTTGCTACCCAGCTGCCGTCTTCTGATGATTTCCCACGAGTGCTTGGAAGTAGCTTTGAACCTCCAAGCTCGGTCCTTCCTTCTATATTTCTTCAAAATCACTGGCTTGACGTGAAGCGCGCCCAGGGCCGCTTCTAGTAGTTGTTTCACACCCCGGTTGCTAGTGTCTCGCATGCTATCTTCAGGTTGCAATTTTGGTTTGCAGTACCAATAAAAATTTTCCAATCGAATGGAATCGGAAGGCAACATATCAGGATGCTTCCATATGTCCTCATCGATAGTATTGATTACATCTAATTTTCCATTCATGAGTGGATCATGAGTGGTGATAAAATCATGTTTCTTATTTTCAAAAACAAACTCGCCAGCATCAATTTCTGGGTCATCGTCCAACAGGTGGATCGGAACCAAGAGTGAGTGACTTATTTGATCTGATGGTGGTACAAAATCACCCATCATCATATCCTTACTTTCAAATTTCTCAAAATTTTCAAAAATTATAGGGTCAGGGGTAATATTGTCATCTACACCCCCTTCCCCAAAAACATTTGCAATTTCAACAATTTCGGGAATTGTTGGGTCGAGATCTGTACTGTCACTTACAACCTCCTCCACAACATCCTACTCAACCAAATTGTCTGGTGGTATCCTCAGGGGCATCCTTAAGCTCATCCCACAGGGGCTGGTTTATTAAGGGCCCTATTGTTTTGGGTGCTTCCTGCTTCGTCTTCCCTTTCCTATTCTTCTTTTTCTGCTTGATTCCTGCTATCGTTGGTTGCTCCTCCTTCTGGACCTCTTTATCTATTTTTGGTTGAGTGTCCTTCTCAACAGGAATTCCTTCTTCCTTACCTTCCTCACTTCCTAGAGCCTTCTCTTCTTCCACCAGTCTCACTTCACTCCCTACTTCAAACAAGTCTTCCAAAGTGACTTTTCGCCATCCTGATTCGACAGTGTTAATTTGCTCTTTTCCTGGTCGCTGATTATGAGTAGGGTTGACCTCTGTAGCACTTGGTAATTTTCCACTGTCTCTCTTTTGCTGATCTGCAGCCATTTGACCTATTTGTCGTTCCATGTTTGCAATGGCTTTTGCATTTGCTTGAGATTGTTGTTGCGTAGCAGTGACCATATCGTACATCTTAACAAACATTTCCTCTTGAGTTCCTGGGGCATTGTTGGTAACATTATTGGGCCCCCTGTTGCTGTTATTGCTACTATTTCCATTTGTATTTCCATTGTGGTTATTGTTATTTGCAGGCTGATGTGTTCTAGGCTGATTGGTCGATTGACTCTGGTAATTGTTTTGCCTAAAATTCTGCTGCTGTCCTTGGTTATATGGCCTGTAGGGTCGTCCATTATTATGTTGGCCTTGACCCTGGCCATAAACTTTATTCACCTCTTGAGTCTTAGGTCCTCCTTGACCTCCTTGCGATGAATTCTGCGGTCCATTCTGCAGTGTTGACATGAGCCTGTCAAACTTCTTATTCAGTTCACTAATTTCCTTCTTCACTTCCTTTTTCCAGTCAGCATCGGCTCCTACTGCTGCTGCCGTACCTACAGTCTTCCTGGTAGAAAAGTTTGCCTTGGAACCATTGCTCAATTGTTCCAAGAACTGCCAAGCTTCCTCTGGGTCCTGCCACATAAATGTCCCACTTGATGAGGCATTTATCATGGCCTGATGCGTCTCACTGACTCCTTCGAAGAATAACTTAACTAACTGCCACCTAGGAATTTCGTGATGCGGACAAGATCGTAACAACTCCTTCAATCTATCAAAGGCTTCGTGGAAAGCCTCTCCTGGGTTTTGCTCGAAGTCCTGGATGACCCTTCTGATTTCAGTTGTCTTACTTGCTGGATAAAATTCCTGAAGGAACTTTGCCTTGAGCTAATCCCATGTAGTAATGCTGTTCGATGGCAAAGATGTAAACCAATATTTGGCCTTATCCTTAAGAGTGAATGGAAACAGTCTAAGCCTGAAAATGTTTCTATTGGTGTTCCTAGGGTTATTAGCATTAGCAATCGCTAAAAATTCATATAAATGATTATAAGGATCGTCTTGCTTATACCCTCTAAACTCTGGCAATATTCCTAATAACTGATGTCTTATTTCTACTTGAGAATCAATGTTATCAGGAATATAGATTGGCGATGAATCATCATATTCCCGCGGTTGGAAATGTGATGCAACCGATTGCCGTCTCGGTTGTGCGAAATGTAAAGGTTGGGCGGGGTTACCGTAAAGATGATCGTTATACTCCCACTGACCTGGTGGTTGATACTGTGGTGCTCTTCTGGGAGGTCCCCGACCTCGGTTCCACTATGGTTGTGGTGCTGGTGGCACCCATCCCTCGTCTTCCTCGTCATATACCTCCTCTGTCTCTGGATGATGGTATTGTGGCTGAGGAGGTTGTTGATAGTGTATCGGTTGTGTAGGTTGGAATGTGGGTTGAGGTTTAAAAAGAACGTGTTGTGGTTGAGAGGTTGGTGTCTGCTGTCTAGGAACTGGGGTGCCATCACGGGTCGACTCTCCCCAAGACATTGCAGAGGTAAATGGATTGGTAGATTGTGGTTGTGAAGCGGGTGTAAATGGTGGGACAGATGGAGGAGTGCATGATGGTATGGGTGTAGGGGCTGAAACTGCACCACCAGAAGCACTCATGCTCCCGAACTGAAACGCTGACAGTGGGGGAATAGAAAACACCCCCGTTGCCTCACCTGATGGTTCCTGGGCAACACTTACTGGATTACTACTAACCTGACTAAAATTCATGATATTTAAACGCCTATGGGCACGGATTTTGCGCGCAGTACGCTCAATCTCAGAATCAAAATGCAATGGGGATAATTGCTTACCCCTGCGGGTACGCATGCACTAGTGCAACACGCCCACCAAAATCAAAAACCAAACTAACCAAATGAAATTTTCAAAAACAAGAAACAAGTTCCTACTACTCACCTAATCTAAGCTCACAGCTCCCTGGCAACGGCGCCAAAATTTGACACGCCTAGGTCGTCGTGCGGTCAAAAATAAAGAAAAACCTAACACACACTAGCACAGTGGTAGTCAGGGTCGATCCGCAGGAGCTTCGTGGTTAGACTAAATGACAGATTACCAACTAGTAGTGTCACGCTACAGTCGGAGGATCTAGTTTCTACCTTCTTAATCACTAACAACCTAAAGCAATGATCAAACAAACCAAAGCCAAGCTAAGCTAAGCTCAAATGAACCTAGTCACTTTCTGAAATCAGAAGTACATCTCTGAATCAGAAGCAATCAAAGGCATCCAAACTAAGCAAAACCAAGCAAAGCATAAACTAGCCACTAACTAAAGTTCTACTGAACAGTTACTAGCCAATGTTTAATGCCTAAAAACTAACCTAATTAGCTACTGATTTCAGCAAAGGAAAACAGTCCCAACAAGGTCAAAGCAATATCCAAACACAATTCAAACATTCAAAACCCAACACAAGCATAAAAACACCGAAATACCAATATTAAATGTAACCAAATGATTTTCATTCACCAAATCCAACTTCCAAACATCAAAACAGTAACAAAATGTCATAAAACAGAAACCTAAAGTGCTCAAGGCCAGTGGTTGTCACTCCCAAGGACCTTAGCTACAATTACTACTTGATACTAAAAGGAAATTAAATTCTAAAACATGAAAATACCAATTGAGATGTTGCTGAAACGAATTCTTGGAGTCAAAAAGCTTCAAGGTCGATTTTACACCCGGTCTTTGCTAGGGTTTTCGGCTGGAAATGCCTCTATTTATAGTTGCAATTTTCCCGCAGTCGCGCCGCGCAGATGAAGAATCCGCGGCGCGCGTACTAATCTTTTCCCGTTTCTTCGACATTTGAATGTGTTCCACCGCCTTAAGCCCGCGTCGCGCGTATCATAAATCTGCGGCGCGCGTACGAATTTCCTTGATTTTTCATTCTTTTCCAAACTTCTTCCTTTTGCACGCTTTTAGTCCCTGTTTCCATTCTTTTTCTCCAAACAAGTCCTGGCACAAAAAGTGAGAATACCCAGACATATCTGATATAATTTCATCAAGAACAGGGCTCAACAACGCCTAAAATACTTGATATCACTAGGCGTTGTCACCAAGTCATTTGCCTTAGATAATTTCTCAGCATAATTTTGTAATTTTCCCTGATTTTCATCCGACTATTATTTCTACATACGATAACCGATTTTTTCAAACTTTATACCATTAAAAAGATGAGAATGAGCTTTACATTTTGTCCTTACTGACTAAAATCTGAATATTCATAGATTTTCCGCTATCACCCCTCGAAAATGACCCTTTGGTCATTTTTGTCACTTTTGGGCCATTTTAATTCCATCATAACTCCTTCGTTACAACTCCAAATGACCCGAATCTTTTTCTTATATTTTTGTTATCTCAAATATTTAAAAAGTCACGTTGATGACTTTTGCCCAATTCTTTCTAGATTTTGAGATAATAATTTCCAAAGTTTGCACAATAAACTTTTCACTTTTAGTCCTTTATTTCAAACTTTGCCCTTATGTCCTTAAGGTTAAATTCTAATTGAATAATCATCATATCATGACTTAAATAAAGGTCATAACAAATAAATTCTCTATAATTTCACATTATTGGACCATTTTGTCCTTCCACAACGTGTCGAGTTTATTTAAGTATCAACTCTTTATATTGAATATTTGCATAAATTCTTATCTTATATGTGACAAAAATTTTGATTGTCACACAGATACTGCGAGAAGTCTCATTCTGAGCCAAGGATGAATCCTTGAACAACTGTGGTGAGAGTTTATAACCCTGTGACCCACAGGATTTGCGGTCGTCATTGCACACTAGTTATAGTCGAAGACAATCCAGTGAAGTCTTTCAAGTGATGGAGCCAGAAGTGAAGTTTCAAGTCTTCAACAAAATCATTTCAACCCCAGAGAAAGGTGAAGCATAAGTCCATGTGACAAGCTGCGTTAAATTCCTCCTCAATCAGTTCGTTGCTACATTCCTACCTTTATGTGATCAAGAAGAGATGTGAAGAATCAGACTCCATGCATGTATTGAAGTCAAATCAAAAGCTGGAGGTGCTGATTCAAGACATATAGACTGCACCCAATAAGCATTCAAGTTAAATCTGAAGATAGTCCAATCCGAAGATGAAGTTGACTTTGCAATGTGCTGAAAGATATTAACACCTGTACCTGTCATTCGTATAGGGGGAGATTGTTAGAATGTTTCGGCAATGTTCAACTGAATGTGAAGACCAAGACAAGCCTGAAGTTTAATGCAAGCAGTAAACCAAGGAGGAGATGGTTAGGACCTAATTAGTTGGTTTATGCCTGGCATTAAAGGTGTCAAAATCAAAATTTAAAGGGACTAAAATAGAAAATATATAATTTAAAGGGCTGAATTGGTTTTTCGGTTGGGGACCGAAAACCCTTGGTTGTTCGGTTATAATGACCGATAAACCAAAGGTTTCTTGGTGGGCTTCTTGGTTTTTCGGTGGGATTGAGTATGGATGGGCTTAGGTCATTAGGAGATGTATAAATAATGCTCTCCTTGTCATTTGTTAGGTTAGCCGTCATAGTTATCCATTGTGATTGAGTGGGAGCTTTAGAGAGAGAAACAAATTGTTCCTTGATCACAAAGAGATCTTATGTACCCGTCTATTATCATTAATAGAGTGCATTGAAGATTGTAGTAATCTGTACTTGTTTTTGTTTGTGTTTCGATTCATACTTGATTGGGATTCCGCACCATTCAAGCTTGTGATTGATACCAAGTAGATCCAGTGGTTTATTGGGACTAAGAGGGCATAATATTAATTGTCATATATATTAATTTATTTTAAATGAATAAAATTCTACAAATCCGGTAACTGATTCCTATAATATGGAAACTATTTTTTCCTGAATTATGATTGATTCACACAGTTACACAATAATTATGAGTTTTAAAATAACCTACCTCTATATATATATATATATATATATATATATATATATATATATATATATATATATATATATATATATATATATATATATATATATATATATATATATATATATATATATATATAGAGTCCGTTTCAAGGAAGAACCAATATTTTCTTAGGAACCGTAGGAACTTTTTGACTAAAATTATTTTTTCAAAAAAAATGGCATAATACATCTAGGCGCTTATATTTAAAACTTTTTGTCAAAAAAAATTTTGAAAAATAATATGTATACACGAAATGTGCATATATGCATTTTTTTCGCACATGTGTATATGATCACGTTTCGTGCATACGTGCACATTTCGTGTATATATATTATTTTTTCAATTTTTTTTTAAAAAAGGTCTTAAATATAAGCGATTAGGTGTATTATGTCATTTTTTTTGAAAAAAAATTTTCAGTAAAAACGTTCCTACGGTTCCTAGGAAAATATTGGTTCCCATTTGATATTTAGTCTATATATATATATATATATATATATATATATATATATATATATATATATATATATATATATATATATATATATATATATATATATATATATATATATATATATATATATATATATATATATATATATATATATATATATATATATATATATATATATATATATATATATATATATATATATATATATATATATATAGGGAAGGGTTCAAATGAGAACCATAAAAAGGTTGAGAACCGTGAGAACCACTAATTCACAGTTTAATAAAAAACTTACGTTATAGTATTCACAGTTTAATAACTATAAATTTTATTATATTGTGAATATTGTAAAACGTATTAAAAATAAGGAAATTTATTAACTTTGATGTATTTTCATATAATAAACAAGTGTGAAAAAACAAAAAAAACGAAAAAAAAAAACATGATTCTTAATGTGTGAATATCGGTTCTCACGGTTCTTAACCTTTTAGTGGTTCTCATTTGAACCTATTCCTATATATATATATATATATATATATATATATATATATATATATATATATATATATATATATATATATATATATATATATATATATATATATATATATATATATATATATATATATATATATATATATTGTTTCCATATAAATAGGGACCCCTAGACCTCATTATCTGCTGCTCATTCTATTATTCTCTCTGGAATTTTCGTGATTCTCCTCTGTCTCCCTGGGTGTGATCTCATTTGAGTCAGGACATTTGTGCTACTTAGCTTCAAGATTAAAACTAAATGTTAGTTTTTCTGATTTATTTTTCTAGTTAATTTTGTTTGGCCTTTAAGAATTAGTTACATGTTCAAAGTAAGAAAACATAGATCTATTCTAGGTTGCATGTGAACTTAGGGTTTTAGTTTATATATATATATATATATATATATATATATATATATATATATATATATATATATATATATATATATATATATATATATATATATATATATATATATATATATATATATATATATATAAACTAAAACCCTAAGTTCACATGCAACCTAGAATAGATCTATCTTTTCTTACTTTGAACAAGTAACTAATTCCTAAAGGCCAAACAAAATTAACTAGAACAATAAATCAGAAAAACTAACCTTTAGTTTTAATCTTGAAGCTAAGTAGCACAAATGTCCTGCCTCAAATGAGATCACACCCAGGGAGCCAGAGGAGAATCACGAAAATTCCAGAGAGAATAATAGAATGAGCAGCAGATAATGAGGTCTAGGGGTCCCTATTTATAGGAAACAATAAACCCTAGCCGTCAGCCATTTTCCGGATTATTCGTACGCGCGCCGCGGCCTATACATTGGCGCGCCGTGCGCCGCAATTCAACTATTGAATTTGTACGACTTTAATCCCTGACTTCCTGGTTAATCTAATTAATGCCACAGAAATTAATCCAATTAATTCCTGATTAATTATTAATCAATCAATATAGTTTCTAATTAATATATTATCACTTTAATATATTAACAAACTATATCTTTTATTTCTATTGATTTATTAATCCCATAATAAACCAACATTTCTCTCTACCGAACTTTCTACCAAACCTCCAGCTATGAGGCCAACCCAAATGGACTTTGCTTCTATTAATTAGGTAAATACAAATTATAAGTCATGGCTTAGACACCTAATCCAACAGTCTCCCACTTGGATAAGTCTATGACTATAATTACCAATTTAACCTCTAATTAATCAGCAAACTGTAGCTTCCTAGAAACTGTTGTCGAACTCTGACCTAGTCAGTTCTGTCCATAGATAAGTGATCAGATGATCCTCCGTCCAACAAAATATTTTCAGACATGAGACATGGATTGAGATCAATCTCTGTCTGATACACTGTTTCTCGATTTCCGATTTTGCTGATGACTTTTAGACTTCTAATTGAACATATCAATTCAGTCCTGGCTAGCCAGCACTTCAGTCAACTTCAAAATCATCGAGTGGCCAACAGATATCTGTTTCCCGTCTGGGTCAAGGGACGAATAAGCTTCGACTAATATGTTATATCTTTTACCCGACAAATCACTCACAACAGCACGTTTTATAACACCGAGTTACCGATGCGTTTTCGTACTATCAATGAACAACCGCCTTGCAAATTATAACTCATATCTCTCCACTTTAAGACCATAAGATATTATCGTCTCAACATTGCTCGTGATATAATCCATGAAGCAATCCATTGAGCGCAGGTTTATCCAATACTCAAATCTCCATTTCCAAGTACTCATGAACGTTGCAGCAATCTTTTTGCTACGTCTAACTCCTTAGACAATCTACAAACCAATTCATGACAGTCTTCCTTCATACTTACTCCCTAAAAGTATGAGTGACTGTGGATATTTGAATAATCCAATTATTCAGGAAGTAAACATGCAAAAGCGAAACATAAAATCTGACTGGCAGCTACTCCTGCTAATTACCAAGTCTCCACGAGGTAATCACCAAGTCAGATTTATCATAACTATTATCGGTTTCTTATTCTCTTTTAAATTTTCAATTCAAGCCTTTTATATCTATGTCTATGACCTTTTCACTCTTTCTATGTATCCAAGTGTCTAACACTTATACACTTTATTGCTGATGATCCTATCGGATACTCTTCCGATGACATCTCAATTTGTCATTCTGTCATTCTCTCTCACAACTCCATTCCGGTGATGTGTACCGTGACTGTCCATGGTTATCGGGTCTTTAGTCTACATGACTACACCCTAAGACAATTTCGAGGTGTCATGATGTGCCGGTGAACCACACGCGCTCCATCAGAAACCAACGAAATTCTTTAACCATGAAGTCCTACAGCACCACGTTCTGGTGTAATCAATTACCGATTTGAAAACCCTTTCAAATCAATCACCCTAATCATTTCCCAATTATTTCTCACGTCTGTTCAAATAATCCATTCAGTATTCTCAGCCAGGCAGTATCCTGAATCCAATTTACAATGCTCTAAGCATTAAGTCATCAGGATATGTTCATAACACTTCTAATTTGTCCAAGAGGCTCGAGGAACCTAATGTAATCTCATTCCAAGCCCTTTCGGAATCCTAAGATTACCAATAATCCTTGTGTCATGATTTCCGGAAACCATTTCCTTTCGGGGACTCTTTCTTATGTATCTTGAATCCCATCAAGATCATATTCTCAACGGCTAAGTCATTACTGTCAGTCTCATCTATCTGATAGATGTCTATGAACTACGTGAGTATGCTGCACCTTCTTTGTTTCTTTCATGCCAATTCATTACACTTTGCAATGACAGAAAACTCCTTTCCTTGGGTTATGCATCTTGAATCTCATCAAGATCATATTGGCAGAATTCTGATCTATCTAATAGATATCCACAACCACCTGAGTATATTGTATTTCTTAAAGTCTTTTATAGCGAACCGTTTCTTAATACAGGTCATTACACTTTGTAATGATAAGAGACGCTTTCTAGAACCAGTATGTAACCCACATACAGTGATAGAAGATAACAACGATACTCCCACTGGCTTTGACACCGTTATATGACTCTTTCAGACTATTCACAAAATCTAGAACTTCTGCCACATTTTGCGAAACCGAAATCCAAACCTTTCCGACATATTAAAGGAAATCTTTCAGGCTATTCACAAAATCCAAACCTTTTGGCCTATTTTGAGAATTCGAATATCCTTTCTTGCGAGATGCCTATGGGACGAATCTCAGGGCCATGTACCTTTTGTAATGGCATGCTCTATGTGAGTCCCTATTAGTGTGCCGGTAAACCACACACGCTCCACTAACGACTCACACTATGCCACGCAGAATCCTCTCAGATTTCATCTTCTATTGAGAGTGCTTCATTCAGAATCAATTGCTTGACTCCAAGTGATGACTCAATCAACCAGATGTTCTGTAGGTACATTTCTATGTTCCTTCTTTTGATGATTCAATTACTCCCACTGGTTCCTAGACCAGTTGTAAAGATCAATCAAACTGTCACATAGACTGTGTCTCGTGGTAAGGTTCTCTTATTTGGCAGCAACCGGGCTCACCAATGCTTCCAGCAGTCGGATTACTTATCCGTACCATCTTTAGTGTTTTACCACTACTCGGTATATCACCCAGATCATAACTCCTTATGACGGTAACAATAACTACTGGTCAAGCGAAGAGAGTGTATGTCAGGTTTAACAGGAATCCAATTCTTGGTCAAGGCCCAGTGGTGACTAAAAAGTTCTTTCACTTGGCTAAACCCTGAACTCATTCAGGATTATTCTTACTCCCACTGTTTCCTTAGAACTTGAGCTCTTTCTAAAAGGACTCTACTTTCAAAGGATAACCAGAATGGCCAATGAAATGACATTGCTGATCATTTTCAGGCTTGTCATGAGATTCGGACGAATGCTACATGACCTTGGACTTTCTATGTATTAGTGGGACGATCCCTGCTTTACATTTCAGACAGTGTCGACATAACCTACTTAGTCTAAGATATGGTAGGAATATGGTTTCTGCAGTCTGACTGGTTGAATATTTAATTTATTAAAATACTACTCGGAAATGTATCTTATACATCTAGGATCAAAACTATTTCGATCAATGCTCCATCATCTTCCCTAAGACACATTATAACCATTAGTGTTCTTGGAAGAGGATAAACTGTGAAACATTTTCTCAGTCTATGTAGTCATTCAGGTTCTGTTGATCTTATACTTCCTTTGAAATCCTTGAACACTTCAAGGTTCCAATCAATCACTTATTCCGATAAGCGAAGCCATATTTGTCAAACTATTTGGCAAATATTTTGAAGCATAACTAATCGTGTTCTGTTCGAATATTCGAGCAATACACAGTAACTTATGTGTCTGTCGCTCAAAATCTTAATACCTTTACATCTCCATGTAAATTTATGACTTTGTTAATATTGTTCAAGACATGCAATCATCACCTGACTCCAAGTCAACTGATTCCAAAATCCTATCCATTAGATCTTTGGGTGATTCCTTTCTTGCCACAATTAATTTTATTAAGCACTCAATTCATCATGTGACTCTAAGTCAAATGATTCCAAAGTCCTGTCCAACTGGACCTTTGGTTGAAGTGATTCTCATAAAATTCACTTTAACAATCATAAAGAACACAATTTATAAATCCAATCACATTGGATGTATCAACATTCAAGTTATTACCATTTATGCCATTAACACATTCACACAACATTTCGAGGATAATTAAAACAATCATGTTTTAAAAGAAAATATTTTATTAAACCAGAATTATCCTCAGAACAATGTACTATGTGAATCTATGTCATATGTATCTATAAACTAATAACAAGAACAAATATCTAGCCTAACTCCAAAAATGCACGAGCTCCAGATCTAATCTGAATATGCTCCTGTGCGACAACATCCCGCATCCTACAGAGTCTGTGCATACAGGGAAAATGTGAGAAACACATCCTGTATCAAGGAAATGAGGATCAGGTATTCTGAGTTTTAAGATATTACTGAGTTTTCCAAACGGTTTGGCTTTGGAGCATTTTTCCAATCTTTCTGTGACTGTTTCCCACTGACAACGCCTAGTGATATCAAGTATTTTAGGCGTTGTTGAGCCCTGTTCTTGATAAAATTATATCAAATATGTCTGGGTATTCTCATTTTTCGTGCCAGGACTTGTTTGGAGAAAAAGAATAGAAACAGGGACTAAAAGCGTGCAAAAAGGAAGAAGTTGGGAAGGAATGAAAAATCAAGAGAACTCGTACGTGCGCCGCTGGAATTAACCATGCGCGACGCGGGCTTGAGGCGGTGGAACACATTCAAATGCCGAAGAAACTGGAAGAGATCAGTACGCGCGCCGCGGATTTCACTTCTACACGGCGCGGCTGCGGGAAATTTGCAAGTATAAATAGATGCATTTCCAGCCGAAAACCCTAGAAAAGACCGGGTGTAAAATCGACCTTGAAGCTCTTTGACTCCAAGATTTCATTCCAGAAGACTCTCAATTGGTATTGGTTAGTTTTAGATTTTATTTGTAATTAAATAGTTGGATTTAAGCTTGGTTTTGTATCTTTGGGTGTGACAACCATTGATACCTAGCTTTGGCTTCTGTTTTTGGATCATTTGGTTACTGTTTTTCTGTTTGGATTCGGATTTGGTTAATGCAATCATTCGGTTACACTTAATATTGGTTTTTCGGTGTTTTGGACGTTTGTGTTTGGTTTGGTTATTGATTTGTGTTTGAATTGTATTTTGGACCTTGTTGGGACTGTTTTCCTTAGCTGAAATCAGTAGCTAATTAGGTTAGTTTGTAAGCATTAAACCTTGGCTAGTAACTGTTCAGTAGAACTTTAGCTAGTGGCTAGTTTATGATTTGCTTGGTTTTGCTAGTTTGGATGCCTTTGATTGCTTCTGATTCAGAGATGTACTTCTGATTTCAGAAAGTAAATAGGTTCATTTGAGCATAGCTTAACTTGGCTTGAGTGTGTTTGATCATTGCTTTCTGGTATTAGTGATTAGGAAGATAGAAACCAGATCCTTCGACTATAGCTGTGACACTATTAGTTGGTAATCTCTCATCTAGCCTAACCACGAAGCTCCTGCGGATCGACCCTGACTACCGCTATACTAGTGTGTGTTAGGTTTTCTCTTATTTTTGACCGCACGACGACCGCTGCGTTGTCAAATTTTGGCGCCGTTGCCGAGGAGCTGTGCGCTTAGATTAGGTGATTTGTAGGATTTAGTTTCTGATTTTTAATGTTTGATTTTAGTTTGCTGATTTTTGGTATGCGTACATCCTTATGATGGGTGATTACATGTACCCGGATCAGTATGATTATTATGAAAATCCGGCCGACACCTATTACGAGTATGATTGTTATAATGGATCATTCGATGACAATTGATGGCGGACCGAGGAGTCATCTCAGCCTGAGAATTCTGCAACTTGGGCCCAACTTTGGGTATTCATGTATAACAACTACCACGAGCAGAAGGACCAGGCTGAAGCTCTTGAAAAAGTGCAAGCTTCTTTAGATAGGTTAGAGGAAAGTTGGAAATGTTCACCACCTTCGCCAGAACCGGAGGCGAGTGATTTTTATACCAATAATAATGTGTGTGAACTTGCATCACCTGAATATGTGATGGAAGGGCATACACCGTGGGAAAGTCAAGAGACCACTGAGAGGGTCGAAAATGTTGTTGAGGAAGAGGTTGTAGGTGACAATGCTACCTTTGACTCAACAGCTTTTGATGTTTTTGAGGGTTTTGAGAATGTTGAGCTGGTGATGAGTGAATCTGTACCATCATCAAACAATTTGGTTGATGAGGATGTTGAGGAGGGGACTGTAAGTGACAGTACAGATCCCATCCCAACAATTCCCGAATTTGTTGAAATTGTTGATGTTTTTGAGGAAGGGGTTGTAGATGACAATATTACCCCCGACCCTGTAATTTTCGAAAATTTTGAGAAATTTGGAAGTAAGGATCTGATGATGGGTGACTTCGTACCACCATCAGATCAAACTAGTTGCTCACTTTTGGTTCCGATCCACCTGTTGGACGATGATCAAGAAGTTGATGCTGACAAATTGATATTTGAAAACAATAAACATGATTTTATCACCACTCATGATCCATTCATGAATGGAAAATTAGATGTGATCAATACCATTGATGAGGATATTTGGAAGCATCCCGATATGTTGCCTTCCGATCCCATTCGATTGGAAAACCTTTATTGGTACTACAAGCCAAAATTGAAAACTGAAGACACCATGCAAGATGCGAACAAATGCTTTGCAAAACACTTACTGGAAGCAGCACTAGGAGCACTTCATGTCAAGCCTTTGACTTTGAAGAGATATAGAAGGAAGGATCGAGCTTGGAGGTTCAAAGCTACCTCCAAGCACTCACGGGAATTAATCAACAAACAGCAACTGGGCAGCAACAGGAGAACCAACAAGCCATTCGACCCAGGAAAGTTTGAGAAGCAATGGGGCGACGAAGGAACGGTGGTGACTGAAAATCAGCGAAGGAAGAAGGCGTATGATCCACCGTAGCTGTAGAATGATAGGAACAACACGTCTGGCTGAAGACGTTAAACTTAGCGCTTGTTGGGAGGCAACCCATCGTGTCATAAGTTAGGATATATTTCTAGAAATAAAATAAAAAAAATAAAATAAAATAAAATAAAATACAAAAAATACATCAATCTTTTTGCAGGTACTATTGGTTTGAAATAAGTGTGGGGTCATTTGAGAAGTTTTGAAATTTTTGAAGTCTGCGCCGCGGGTATTTGAATTACGTGACGCGGGATCGTAAACCAACCCGATGTGCAGGGTTGATTTGGTGACATGCGCGACGCGCAAAGAGCAAACCCGCGACGCGGTAAACGATCAGTCGGTTTTCTCCTTTATAAGGTAAGCCGCGGCTCACACGACCCACACGCGACTCGGAGCTCTGGTTATCGAATTTTTCTTGCAATTTTTCTTGCTCATTTTGTTCCCACTGCTAAGGTACGCCATTCTAACTATCTACTACTCGTTAAAACTAGCGATTAGGTAGTTAATTTTAGTGATTTGCCCAAAATAGTTCAAAACTTAGAATCACTAATGCTAGCTTATAGGGTGTTTGTTTTGCCAAATGGAGATCCTAAATGAGCTAGTCGGCATTTAGGCTACCTTGTGGTGTGATTATATTAAGTTGTAGCAGGTTAAATTGAGAGATGGGATCGGGGTTTGGAAACAGCCGCACGCCGCGCCGCGCCCTTGCTCTTGGGCCGCGCCGCGGTGCGGCAGGGAAGACAATGACTGATTTTGCAAAAAAAAATTTGTGGCTATATTTTCTTTTTACAGATGATGTTCAGATTGGAGCATACTTTCCTCCAGTTCCCCGCGGAGCTTTCCAGTTCGGCAGAGTACACCTCGCGGAGGGACGCATTGACTGCTCGCCGAGTTCTCGAGGCGACAGTCATCGATAGAGATATTCTGAGAGACGTCGGACTATGGGGTGCGATCGAGCCGTTCTTGCATCGCACCTGGACCCACGAGGAGGCATCATTCACATGCAGAGGATGGGACCGGATCATGGCCACGGACGAAGACGTGGTCTATACGGAGCTTCTCCTGGAGTTCCTGTCTACTATCCACTTCGCTCCCAGGGCATCGGATCCACGATCCAGGCTCGTACGCTTTCGATTGGGAGGTGAGCACAGGGAGTGCAACCTCCGGGAGTTCGGGAGGCGCACAGGCCTATACACTCCAGCAGACCTCCAGCATCGCTACTTCACCCGGTTCTTCGGGTCCTGCATTCAAGGGGAGCCGGACAGGGCTCCCAACATGGAGATTTGGACACCATTGTCCAACGTCAGGTACGAGGCAGGGACCTCGAGGGAGAGTCACCTACGCGATCCACTTCACCGTCTCATGCACCGGATCGTCTCCACCTCCATTATGCAGCGGGAGGGAGGCGAGAAGGTGTCGGGCGATGACATGACATTTTTGTGGGCTTTCCTCGACCCGTCCCGATTCCTCCATCTCCCCTTCGCCCTTGCGATTGCTCTCTCCACCCACTCTACCGGCGCCTCCTCCAGCAGCCCACTAGCCAGGGGGTATTTCATTACCCGCCTGGCCCGATCCTATGGTATTCTTACTGCCTCCGTGGCAGCCTTCTTGATCGCTCTGCCTCCATCGCGCACTACAGCACGCACTTTGGAGAGGATGCGGCTCATTGAGCTGCAGCGCCCGGGGCAGTACATCCGGGCCCCGACCAAGCCTCCTCAGGCACCTCAGCCCGCGTATGCCCAGCCTGGCAGGAGACGCAGGAGGCCAGAGCCAGCGCCAGAGCCCGCAGCCCCGACACAGCCGCAGGAGGACTCAGCGGCCATCCATCGGTTGGAGGCCCGAGTTCCCAGGATGGAGGACCAGCTCGAGTGGATCGGGGAGGTACTTTTGGAGTTGGCCACTCAGCAGGGCCGACGTCCCCGACCATTCCCAGCCAGGACCTACGATCATGAGGCCGGACCCTCCAGGCCGCCTGGCAGCGATTGATGTACCTTTTTCTTTCTTTCTTTTTATTATTATTATTTTTTTTGGGATATATGTACAAACTTATGACACTTCTATCTGTATATTTCTGTTCATATTTTATTTGTCATGTGTGCTTTTAATCTGTTTGTTAAGTTATGCATGATATACCAATTTGAGAAGGAGTTGTCTCAGACAAGTGTGGGGTCACCGTGCCCCCTCCACTTGTCTCGACCACCGGCGTGTTCACTGTAGCGCTACAACTCCAGAATACGAAATCGAGGATCCATCTGTACGCAATTATACCTGTGATATTGAGCACCAAGCAGTCTATCGTCCAAAAAGGGGTAACTCTTTCTCCCTTGTTTTGAAATAATTTTGTACAACGGGGACGTTGTACGGTTTTAAGTGTGGGGTGTGGACGGTCGAAAGAGAATTTTTTTGAAATTTTTGCAGAAATGATCAATTTTTCAATTTTTAGCAATATTTTTCAAAATTTTTAATAAATTGCAATTTTGAAATGAATGGTTTGTGATTGTGATAGCATTAGTATTCTTCAAGAAATACTGTTTATTTGTGATCATGCTATTAGTTAGTCAAATAAGTTGAGTTTTATGAGTTTAGAAGATTGAGCTGTTTTAGGATTGGAGTTTAGGAAGGAAAAGTCAATCTGTGGCCTTTGTTGTTCGAGCCGGTAGGTCTAAAATGGGTGGGCCTTATGCACCTTACCACCTAAGATCGTCTGGTCTGGGATGGTATTTCTGAAAGCTCGTTACACGGACAACATCGAAAGTCATGGACAATTCCTTAATGGCCTTTAGAATCTGAATGAGTAAGTACACTTCATTGTGGACAGAAAGTTTGTAATCAAGGGTTCTCTAGAAAGCCATGAATTCCAAAGAACAATTCAATTATGTTTTCGCGAACTATTCCACTCTAACTCAAATAGCAATAAACTTTGAAACTAAACACAGTCAAAAATTGTTTGATTCCTTATTATAATTTGTTAAAAACTCTCTTTCTTGGGGACAAGCAAGGCACAAGTGTGGGGTGTTTGACAACGCCTAGTGATATCAAGTATTTTAGGCGTTGTTGAGCCCTGTTCTTGATAAAATTATATCAAATATGTCTGGGTATTCTCACTTTTCGTGCCAGGACTTGTTTGGAGAAAAAGAATAGAAACAGGGACTAAAAGCGTGCAAAAAGGAAGAAGTTGGGAAGGAATGAAAAATCAAGAGAACTCGTACGCGCGCCGCGGGAATTAACCATGCGCGACGCAGGCTTGAGGCGGTGGAACACATTCAAATGCCGAAGAAACGGGAAGAGATCAGTACGCGCGCCGCGGATTTCACTTCTGCGTGGCGCGGCTGCGGAAAATTGCAAGTATAAATAGATGCATTTCCAGCCGAAAACCCTAGCAAAGACCGGGTGTAAAATCGACCTTGAAGCTCTTTGACTCCAAGATTTCATTCCAGAAGACTCTCAATTGGTATTGGTTAGTTTTAGATTTTATTTGTAATTAAATAGTTGGATTTAAGCTTGGTTTTGTATCTTTGGGTGTGACAACCATTGATACCTAGCTTTGGCTTCTGTTTTTGGATCATTTGGTTACTGTTTTTCTGTTTGGATTCGGATTTGGTTAATGCAATCATTCGGTTACACTTAATATTGGTTTTTCGGTGTTTTGGACGTTTGTGTTTGGTTTGGTTATTGATTTGTGTTTGAATTGTATTTTGGACCTTGTTGGGACTGTTTTCCTTAGCTGAAATCAGTAGCTAATTAGGTTAGTTTGTAAGCATTAAACCTTGGCTAGTAACTGTTCAGTAGAACTTTAGCTAGTGGCTAGTTTATGCTTTGCTTGGTTTTGCTAGTTTGGATGCCTTTGATTGCTTCTGATTCAGAGATGTACTTCTGATTTCAGAAAGTAAATAGGTTCATTTGAGCATAGCTTAACTTGGCTTGAGTGTGTTTGATCATTGCTTTCTGGTATTAGTGATTAGGAAGATAGAAACCAGATCCTCCGACTATAGCTGTGACACTATTAGTTGGTAATCTCTCATCTAGCCTAACCACGAAGCTCCTGCGGATCGACCCTGACTACCGCTATACTAGTGTGTGTTAGGTTTTCTCTTATTTTTGACCGCACGACGACCGCTGCGTTGTCACCCACCTTATGGATTCCCAGTTTGAAACATCGAACAATGAGTCCGGACGATCCGGATCATTTCTTGATGCACCTTAAAACTGGACTCAATCCTGAAGTAGCTGAATCATTAGAACTATGCTTCACCATGAACGACTCATACATAGTCGACATCGAATGCATTTCCACAATTGTCTTATCCGGTTACCCTTTCTGTTCATCTGGATGAACAGATCAGCGAGTCGAGCTAATTCTTAACTCCCGATCACAAAGGTAACCAGTTTTATATTGTTCGCCTATGTAACCCTCAATCTTGGGAACATGCAAACTGGTGCTACTTCCTTTTAGCTTGCAACTTCAAGCTCTTTGAAGATCCTAGTTCGTTCCTTTTTCAACCAGTGAACCTTTCCTTAACCAGCTGTGCTAACTTATCTGACCCTAGGAATTCTAAATCCCTGCGGAACTCGGGGTCAATGATCAATAGCATAAGGCAACGAACTTCCTTGGACTCAATAGTCAAGGAGTCATGCTCATCACAAGCTTCTGTGTGATGCCATGTTTGGGAGCGGAGACTCAGTCGGATATGGTTCGCCAGCAAAACTAAGAACTATTCTCTAATTGCAAAACCATATCACACAGTCAAGGCCAGTCAGCCTTACCATATTTTAACAGGTGCTTTCTGAAGCTCTCAGAAATGGGTGAAGGAGGGGAAGGAGGAGAATGACACTTTCTTCAGACATATATAAAATTTGAATTTATTAGTTTAATTAATCCTTTTAAATAATTACCCAATTTATTATTTAACAAGGCTAGGATCCAAAATACCCCAACTATGCTGTGAAGGGGGATGCCGTAATCACAACACAATGGTCATTAAGGTAGATAACTATTATCAATTTCAGTCTAATGAAATTCCAAGATCTGTGAGACTCATTGAACTGTTCAATGGCATGTTTAATCTCGGATATGCCCCACCGTTTGTGACTGGGATGCCGAGGATCACAAACCGGGTGTGAATAACCATGCAAATTAGCTTGGTACTCTCGGGGTCCATTATCATCTCAAATTGATGTGCCGGTTAACCACACACGCTCCATCAACAATGATAACACTCGAGAAACCCATTGCCACTCTTTATGAACCCCCATTGGTGTGCCGGTAACCCACACACGCTCCACCAACGTTTCATAAAGTGCAATGTGCAATTTCATGGGTTAGCATCAAATTCACATATTCCTAAAGTAACTAGATTTGGGAATTCTTGTAAGGGTTCTAGTACTTTGATCATTATACTTTTAATGATTAAGCGGTCCTATCAAAACTGTTCGGCTAACGACCCTCCACTGATCAGGCGAGCGGTGGGTGAGAGTGAACACCCATTAGACCGCCATTTTATAGGCAGTCTCCTTATACCCACTTTATAGACCAGCTTCTTGAATGAGGCCTACTAATGATTTGACTAACCAATTTATCTTATACATATAGTATTAACTTTTAATAATATATATAAGATGTATTTTAAACCTTTTAAAATATTCCTGGTTTATCTTTTAATTTCCTGAAATTTAACTATTAAATTTCAAATTAAATTAAACCTTTAAATTCGATTTAATTCATCTTTTAATTAAATTATTAATTAAATTAATTAAATCCTGATATTTTAAACCTTTTAAAATATTTAGGATTTATCCTTTAATTTTCGAAATTTAACCATTAAATTAAAATTAAATTAAATCCCTTGAATTATATTTTAATTAAACAATTAATTAAATTAATTCAAATGTAGATAGGTTTTTCCAAATTAATTAATTTAAACCTATCTTAAACCCCTAATTATCGAAATCAAAAAAATAGGTTTAAGGTTATCCAATTAATTAACCAATTAAAGTTACCAAAAATAGAAAACCTTCCAAAACCCTAAGCAGAAAATCAAAAAAAAGGGGGAGGGCTAGGGTTTCAAAAACCCTAAACCCTAAAATCGAAATTTAGGAAAAAATGATTTATAAACTTTAAACCCTGATTAGGAAAACTATTACAACCATTCAATAAGAAAACAACCAAATGCTCTGATACCACTGAAAGGTTTTCCGCAACCATGAACTAAAACCCTAAGTTCACATGCAACCTAGAATAGATCTATGTTTTCTTACTTTGAACATGTAACTAATTCCTAAAGGCCAAACAAAATTAACTAGAAGAATCAGAAAAACTAACCTTTAGTTTTAATATTGAAGCTAAGCAGCACAAATGTCCTGCCTCAAATGAGATCACACCCAGGGAGCCAGAGGAGAATCACAAAAATTCCAGAGAGAATAATAGAATGAGCAGCAGATAATGAGGTCTAGGGGTCCCTATTTATAGGGAAAC